>LS485874.1:615012-625354 GCA_900490705.1 Pristionchus arcanus
GATACGACCCTTCGCGTGGGGATGGGAGAGTCAACGACCTAAGATTGAACACAATTTATGACCACGAACATAGCCAGTGCGGAGCTACCGCAATTGCAAGATTGAGAGACGAGTCTGCATATCGGACGTGAATGAGGGATCTGCAGTAGAGTGGATAAAGGAAGAGGGCAGAGTGTGCGGCGTGACGAGGAATGGGAGGAAGAGTGAGGGGAGGGGATGAACTCGAGTGAATGAGTTGAATTTAGATTGAAAGTTTTGATCGATTGGCGTGGAAAATTCGGATCAAGCAGCATAGTAGTAATACCTTGCATCATCTCATTATTATTTTACTTTGCATACATTTTGATGTTGCACATGGGAATGTGTTTTTGATGCTAATAATCTTCAAAAAAAGATCGGGAATGGTGCACCTCATTTGCATAAAATTTTCAATAAATCACAGAATACTGAAAAAAAACAGCGACTTGGAAGGAATGATTTGTTTGAATAAACAGAAGGATGTTCATATTTTGACACGTTTAAAAAAAATCATACGATGTTAGTCACTGTGTAAAAATCATTAGTCACAAAAAATTCTCTGACCAACCGACTTCAACGTGCCCTACGCGACACGCGCCGCATCAGTCGACGCGTCACGGCTCAGCTCCGTGTGATTGCACGGCAATTTTTTTACCGACAGACCCTCAAAATTTTCGTCACTGGCTACCGTAATCTCGAGCACACCACGCCTTGTACCGCGCACCTGATTTTCCCTGAATTCTGTATTTTTACACTGTAATTTTTGAATTTTTCCGTTACGGTTTTTGTCAAATGTTATTGATTTTTCAATGATATTGGTGAAAAATTTCCTTTGCGAGTCTTTTTCTTGATTTTATTTTATCTTTTTTTGTTGTAAATTGTTCAAATATCCTTCAGTGCTTCAAAGGAAATGACCAGCAAGCATGTCTATGCCGAATCGGATGACGAATCGGTATATTTAGGAGATTTTAAATGTATTACAGTCTTTTTAGAAGTAACCTATTTGATTAGACGCTAAACTAATATGACATAATCTACGAATAATTAAAATTCGACTTATTTGAGCCACCGATTCTAACACCAGCCGTCCCTTTCGCCACTCCCGGTCGACCGCCAACCCCTCAACCATTGACGAATGCACAGGTTAAATCGCTGACATGCCAACATTTACGAATGATGTTGAAACGCTCTCATAGACGATACGATTCATATAACCTAAGATATCTGATCACAATTAGGTAAGTCGAATGAATGGGTCTTCCTCTGCCAGTTCGGCCACACCGCATCGATCTTCCGCCTTCGTGAGTGAATATCGGTTTAACGCAGCAATCAATTTTCTATGGATCCTTATGGGATTATATTCAAAGCATTGAGGATATTGAATTTGTTATTGTCATCAGAGACCAGTCCGACTTCGCGAGCGACTTGGGGGCACTTCTAGTTCTGAGCACAGCACTGCATTAACGGTAACACAGACGATGATGAATGGGTTTGAATTTGAAGTAACGAATTTGATTACGGATTGAGACGTATTATTCGAAAAGATCTCCATCGTTCGGATTTAAGCATGTTCGTCCCTCATCGTCTCTTCCTGCGTCACCATATGGTACATCCTCCTCTATGCCTTCCACCCCCACAGGATTCAATTTTCATTCTCAATCGGTATCCGCACAGGTACATTCGTGTTCCTCATATTCGAATCTTACTGGTCCTATCAAAGTGTGCTTTTCTGTCAGATCTTTCTCTCCAACTGAGACTACAGTTGAGAGATGGCTCAGTTGAGAGAAGGGTTCAATCGATGCACTTACTGCCCCACCCATGATCATTATCAGAACAACTGAAATGTGCACAACAAATAGGATTAGAATTTTTAATAAATACTGTTTATAACCTTTCCTAGGGGAAATATAAAATAACGATATTTACATCCTATAAATATTCCTTAAAACGTACAAAATTATACAATTTTTAACGATTACTATTAATTATATTCATTAAAAAAATGATTAAAATATTACTGCCGTAGTCGATGGCGCGGGCTGCTCGAGGGCAAATGGCACCTGTAAAAGAAAGAAATAATTACAGGGCTCGTATAAGAGAACACGGCAAGAAAATAATGAAGTGGTGGCTCAGTATATCGCGGACTCAGCGTTACGTGAAGCAATTGTGCAAAAGGAGGAAAAAATTATGACTCTCGAAGTACAGATAGAGATTTCGAAGAACTTGGCGATTCAAAGGGAGAATGAAGTGAGGAACGAGATAGAGAGAATGAACAGGGAATCTGCAAGCATGGTGAAGGAATTTGAGCAGCAAAGGAAAATACTCGAAGATGAAACGGAAAGAATGGAGAGACACATGCGAGAGATTAATCAGAGGTGATTGAATTAGATATGTCAAAATCTCCCGCTCTAGTTTAACACACACACAAATTCATTAAGGACAACAGTTAGTCTCTACCGGGATAGAAAGGATAAGAAAGACGGTATTACAGATTAAAGATTCGCGGTGATAATGCGGAGATTAGAGTGGGCGAGCTGGAAAAGGAACTAGAGATTATGGAGAAGATGTTGGATGAAGCGGAAGGGGAATTAGGAGAGATCAGAAAGAAGGAAAGAACCGATAAACGGAATGCTAGGAGGAGGGAGCGATATCGCGAGAGAAAGGGAGAAGCACAGGAGAACGATGATAATGATACTATAGATCATGAGGAGGTATAGTAAAAGTAAAGTTATGTCACTATTAAGTCCCTCAGGAAAAGGGAAAGGCAAAACGTGGAAGTTTCGTAAACGCAAGAAAGAGCACGCAGGAGAGGAAAATCATCGGAATTGTCAATCTCATTAAAGAAACGCTCGGTTCACACTATGAGAAGAGAGAAGAGAGAGCATCTGTTTTACTCTCTCTCGCAGCAGCAATGGGTCTTAAAACTCGCATGACTTCCGAGGAGGACAGTCAATTTTGCGCTGTCTTTCGCTTATCTTTTAACATGAGACAGCAGATGAAGAAATTCCTCAAGAAAGATTTCGGCATGTTCGATATCTTTTCTTCCGATAAGAACTTCCACCTCCTAAGAAGAGAGATATCTGTAGGAAAGAATTATAATATTGAGATAACGGTGAGATACTGCACGGGCGAAGGGAATATAGAGAAAACAGAATGCTAATGCATCAAGGACTTAAATACAATGGAAATATGGAAGACCATAACAAAAAAAATGTGTGAATTTAAAGAATATTTCACAGGATGCTTCGCACCCAATTCCCGGTATTCTAAAGGCCGAACATGTAGCCATCAAGGATCTCATTGTTGGCCGGGCTTCGCATGCACAGGATAATGGAAGGCTAGAGATTAATGGTGTATTCAATGGAATACTTAAAGTCCTCATATTGGGCGATGCCGGAGGTCAGATTTAATACACATCAAGGCAACATTGCCACAATAGACAAAACAAGGAATTCAGCCGGTTCGACAAAAATCGCCGCGCTTATCCTCAACATGAAGGGGAGAAAGTCATCCCCCTTCAACTGCAGTATCATTGGATATTTTAGAGGGCCAGATTCTTATGAGTGTCTATCTCTGTTGATGGGAAATGTGAGTATCGTAGCAGCTAGTCTTATGTACGAGATATCATAGGTGTTCCAACAACTGAACGCAATGGATGGAGAGACTGTGACAGTGGGAATGACTGATATGACTATTCAATTGATTGATGGAGGAGACCTGAAGTGGCAATGGGCGATAAGAGGAATGGGAAGTGGAAGAATAAGTGTTCCATGTCCAGTCTGCTACTGGGTAGTCTGCGCTTACTGTGAGGCTATGAGAATTTCAATGAAATTTCTGGATTTCCCATTTCTAGCGGTGTTTGGATTACCGTTCATGGCTGCGAAAAGGGTCCAAGGGAAGGAAAAGGATTTCATACAAGTATTTGAGACCGAGGGAGATCTGAAGAAGAGCATGGGTACAACAATATGAAAAAAGAGCGAGAATACAATACCAATTCAGGGCATAAGCGTTCCCCTCTCTCAACCATTCCTCCTTCTCAAACTGCACCACCGGTTATGCATTTCAAGATTGGTAGCATGGATAAGCACATAATGCCGGAATTGAAGAAGATGGCGCTCGAGGCCGATGGTATTGAGGATGCAGTTCAAGTTGCGAGAAAGGTGGACAACACAAAAAAAACCTGATACATCTAAAGTATTTGAGATGGAAACCATCGTTTGGTTGGATTCCATGGTTCCTAAAGCTGAGAAGAGCATCCTCTACCGAGAGTCTATTCTCATCCCACAACTATGTCTCCAACTAGAAATTCTGCAGGGTATCCATGAAGGAAAAGTAGAGAATAAGTGAGAACAACGTAAATCTGTATCACGGCAAAATATATTCCCAGAGACGGAGGCTACGGTGAGCCATGTGATAGTATAACGTGTCAATACGTGGATGATCGAGCAGCGAAATTCTCCTTTCACGAACGCTTCCCGTAATAATTTGCATATATTCTAAGATAAGACAAATGCGAGAATGTTTAATGAGGCCTAGACAAACTCGTTAAACGATAAGAAGTAACAATGCTAAAAATTTCCGATGCTCGACTTGTGAACGCTCCTTTCATCTACCATGCGAGGGATATAGCACCGAAAGTGATTATAGAGATCACATTCGCATGTGGAGTGGGGTGGAATGGAAGACACATGTGTGTACTTCTTGCAGGTATATATACACGCGAAAACATTGTTCAGTATATTCTAGGAATACTTCGCCTATAGTGGAAATGGATGATCGTTTGTGTCAAGCAAGGAAGCAGCTCGCTTGGGACAATAGAAGGAAAACGGGATGGATAATGTTGAGGGCAAATATCGAGGGCACACTCCCATCCAATGGATCACGAGTGAACGATTTGCAATGGATTGTAGAAAAAGCTCTGGGTGTTGATATAAAAAGGTTTCCGAAGAAATAAGTATGAAAAGAAAGTCAACATATTTTCTAGATGGTATGGTGGATATACAGGAGGTGATGTGGATAAAATGGTCAACTTGGATAGATGTGCGCCTGATAAGCTGATGAGTGTCATTCCATTGATGAATGAATCGGATCCCCAAGGACGTAAATGGAATGAAAGAAGAAAGGCGATTCATGACTTGTTAGAAGTAAATATCAAATTCATCTCCCCTTTCATAATACATGCTAAGGGATTGGGCGAATTTCTCGTGGCATGTAAAAAGGGACAATTTGAATCGAAAGAAGAAAGGGAGGAAGTGTGCAGGACGGTGAATTCACTATAATACTAATGTGAAAGAAGCACACAATTTTACAGATAATGTCAGCATATGTTAAGTACATCGATGCAATGCGATATTTGAGCCCGGCGAAAGCTGTGAATCCTAAGACACACTACATGTCACACGTAGCAGAATTCGTACGAGAACATGGGTTCATTGGAGAGGCGCTGGAAGAACCTATCGAACATCTCCACCCCACTTTCGAAAGAGAGTGGAAAGCCCTGGACTGTGTTCCAAATCTTACCCGCAGGCTAGAATTAACCTTAGATCGATTGGGATTCAGAAATCATTCATTCGATTCTTTTCTACTGAAAAATCACAGTAATGCTCGTTAAATGGCATCAATTAATCGTCTATAGTATAAAGCATGTGCCTCCAAAATGGATTGAGCTATATTTCACAAATAAGGCTAATTGTAAGTAAATAACACTCGCAAAGTCTATTCAAGTACATACTATGCACGAGAAAACAGTCCGGTCCAACAACGGAATTTAAATATAAAGAGGGAAATGCAGAGGGATGATAACGGAATGCGAACATAACAAAAAATGAGCGAAAAATATTCAAAAATATATAAACGTTAAAAAATCGATAAGGGAATCACAGCATTACGAAAATGAAGCCGTAACCGCGAAATAGGTTGGAAACGTCGGCGCTAAGCGTAGAAATGCCGGGGGGTCGGAGAAATCCCAGTGACGAAAATTCGTAAGGGACTGTCGGTAAAAAAATTGCCGTGTGATTGCTTAATTACGTCGTTGGTAGGTTTCTGTTTGTTTTATTCCTCCCGTGTATCTGCCTCTTCCTATCAACTTTATTCATTCCACGCAGTTGACAACACTTCTGCAATGATTCCCGACGATGTGCTCGAGGTTAGTGTTGTTATTTGTCTATTTATTGGCTTCTGTTGACTAATTGTATGATCTCTTTTCTAGGTTCTGGATTCATTCATCATCAGCGACGAGAAGTTGAACGAGATCTCACAAAAGGTTCTTTTTGCAATGTTTTGCTCTAAATATTGGTCACAACAATTATTTGTAATTTTTGTTTCATCAATGGGATATGTTTTGATGTGTTTAAAGCAATTTCTAGATCGAAGAAGAGATGGTTGCTGGATTGGAGAAGAAGAATGGCTCAAGTATAGCTATGCTGCCTTCTTTCGTGCCTGAACTACCTGACGGATCAGGTAAATACATCCTGTCGCTAATAAAACATTCTCATTAGGATACCTTTTTTGGTCGCATTTTATCCATTCTAGGAATAATAATTATTGATATATTATACCGGTCTTTTCGTATCAATCAATCTATCACTTTATTTCAGAATCTGGTCAGTATGCAGTGATCGACTTGAGTGGAAAGAATTTGAGGATCATGCTACTGACACTAAAAGGAACAGGTTGTGAACCAGATACGATCAGCAACAATTACATCCTTCCCAGTACTGTAATGAAGGGAACAGGAGATCAGGTAGATGCTTATACAAGTTCTTATTGGAATTTCGAAAAGTCATCGAGGCAACTGTTGGATGTTACTCATATACATACTTCTTCTTACTATGATAGATTGCAGCGAAATTACACCCCTGAGAAACTATTAGGAGACCCTAGTTTCAGCTTCTCCATTTTATGTTCATTCGGAACAATGTTGCTGTTGTGAATACGTTTGATGGAAAATAATTCGGATTCTTTCGTTAAATTCAACTGGAAGCGGCCTTGTGATCTAGGAGAAGATTGTTATTCTTTATGTCATAGATAGTCGAACAATAAAAAGCGCCAGGGGCTGCATGAACGTTTTTTTCCCAAAAATTATCTAGTTATCGGTGCACTTTCTCTTCTGTCATATTTAACCCCTCGTGACTGGAAACGTTTTTTTGTGTGTGTAACCTCGTGGTATGATGTCACTCATCCAATCACTTTTACTCTTCTTTTTTCAGCTGTTCACTTTCATCGTGAATTGTCTGCACAAGTTCCTGAAGCAGTTTGATTTACTCGAAGCCAACCTATCAATTGGGTGAATCATTTTGAATTCCTTACTTCGTATTTAAATGCCCATTGCTCTTTTTGCCCGATTTAGAACCGATGGTTCGAAATCTGTTATTTTCGGCTGTTGTGTTGATGTTAGTGAAATGATTCATTCAGTATGAAAATTATGGTCAACATTCGAAACTTTTGAAGCAGATTATGTTAAGGAAATGTGTGTCGTTATAAAAGATTTATCGGGTTTACGTAAATGCTTACTCAATTTAGAAAATAATAGTGTTGTGTTTACTGAAGTATTTGTTTTTTTAGATTTGTTTTCTCATATCCATGTGAGCAACTTTCTATACGATCTGCTCGACTTCTTTGGTGGACTAAGGGATTCGATATAAAAGACTGTCTACAAAAGGATGTTTGTAAGCTGTTAGAGGACGCTCTCGAATTGAATATGGTTAGTCATTTCCGTTAATATTGGAGAACTTTCCTAGTTTAAAACAAAACCACGCCCTTGGAAGAGCTAAGGACGCAAATCACCTTCAGACGTCCCCTAATAAGATCATTTCTAAGCAGGCTAACACTAAGTCAAAGCAACCTAAGCACTTCATAGCTTCATAGGGAGAGTCGTATCCACTTTGATCGAATTTTGATATTGTGACCCTCCTCGATGGTGTCCCATATGCAATCTTTTTGTTCTGATCGTTGCAACTTATTTTATATTTTAAGAGCACCCGTGCGCAAATCAAAGCAGTAATGAATGACACGGTTGGACAATTGGCTGCCGCTGCACATCGATACGGACCGGAGTGCACAATCGGGGTAGTTATTGGATATGGGTAAGCTACACACTGTTTCTTTATCTTGCCACAGAACTCATCTATTGTGTCCTAATATTGCCTAGGTTGTTAGCAATGAAGCTAAATTCTTGCAGCTGTAATTCGTCGTATCTGGAGAAGACTGAACGAATAAAGAAGCTGGATAGTCCATACCCTCATAAGGAGATGGTCGTTGTCACTGAATGGGAAGAGTTCGGAGCCAATGTGCGTAGACTATTACTTTTATTGAGTATCCTATTCGTCTATTCTCCAGAAAACCATATTGAGAATCTCTTGTCCGTAGCCCCCGCCAGAGATCAAATACCCCTCTCGAAAGGACCTATGCATACCACAGTTTTATGTTAATTTAAACAAAAATTACAGAAAAGCATGCCATCATTTTACGAAATCAGGGCAGATTACCCGAAAGCTAACCTCCTCGCGCCCAAAACATGAACACATCGGAAAAGCACACCACATTTGAGTTTCACGACCTGTGTATTTGATCCCTGGCCCCCGCCCCTCCCATTAGTCGTTTATAAAATAGAGTAGCCCTCCTTAAAACTTGTTTACCATGTTTTGGGAAATACGAGGAGCGATGACGTAAATACATGTTTTCATATTTTAAGGGCGAATTAGAGGATATTCTGACTCCCTTCGACAAAGAGATCGACGCGGCATCTGTGCATCAGGGAAAACAGATGTAAGCAGGAAACGTTATTTTTAATTTAATATTATTTTAGTCCTGTTGATTTATCAAATGAATAATTCTATTCTTCCTTTGTTATTCTATCTTATACATATGTGTTATAAAAAAAATTGGTTATATAATGTGGTTGCAGGGTGGATAAACTGACGGGAGCACTTTATCTGGGCGAAGTATGCAGACGAGTACTCGCCCAGTTGGTACTCGATCGACTCCTCTTTGATGGACAAGAATGTGAGAAACTGGACGAGCCAGATAACTTCCCCACCAAGTACATCCTGGAGATACTCAGGTACATACAGATCACCATCCAACGGAACAATCGTCTAGCCCTCTCATTTTGCAATAGTCTCTCGTCGATCAGAGAGGAGAGAGATCATGAAACATTGAGAGAATCAGACCTTGCCTCGGTCAACGGGCTCTGCAACAGGTCAAAAAACGAAAAGACAACAGGGAAATATCAGTTCGTTGTGTTCTCAATAATATAAGCACCATAACGAGGATCTGTAGATTTTTTACGTTTTATCAAAATCGAAATATATAAGACACTATTTGACTCAATCGAAATAATCTTGGCATTCTTGAAAATACTACCTATGCTCAAAAATGCACGGATGGTATTGCGTGATGAGTATGCATGGGCATTGTGGTTCACGTCATTGCGTCCCTGCACATCAGGAGGTAGTAGAAAGTGCATAATGACGTCAAAGGTTAAAACGCGCAAATATGGTTGCCCTATTCTGGATATATGTTTTCTATTTTATTACTTTCATTTCATTTCTTTCCAGTGCTGCTGATACGAACAAAGCCTGCCGAAGGATCTGTGATGAGCTGGAGGTGCCTTCTCACTCATCTCAGGATTATGCCATTATCCATGAGGTTAGAGACACCTTTCTATGAAGTATGATTCTAAATGGGCATGATGTGATTTATTTAATTACTAATATTATAATATTATAGGTGTGCCATCGGATCTCTCTACGATCCGCAAGCATCGTTGCTGCTGGTCAGTTCTTTTCCTCTTCTTACTGCTAGTTTATTTTATATTATATTTTGTCTTGACGTTTCGAGTTATTTCAATGTATAAATGCGAAGGTTGCGAGCTAAAAACGGGCTCTGTTATCCACTCAAAGTTTAGTAGATGAATTATGAAATGATTATGGTTAATATATGAATGGCAGCGATTGGGGCACTTCTCCGTCATCTGGGATCATCTCGAGTGAAGATTGGAGTGGGAGGTGCACTCGTCCAATTCCATCCCACTTATCAGGGAATGTTGAAGGAGAAACTCATGCTCGTCGCTCCACTTACTTGTCGAGTCAGTACAAAGTTTTCTTCAATTTATCTGAAGAAATTATAAGATGTTTGATGCATTATACTTTGTATGATACTTACTACTTATGAGACACTGTCTGAGAGAACTGATCAAAATCAACTATGAACCGTACAGTGAAAAATAGAATATTCTGAAAAAAATGCCCTAGGGGTAACTTTTCGCGTAGAACTCGAAAATCGACCATAAAAAGTCGTATCTCTAAAACTAAAATTCCTATGG
>LS485874.1:626716-702478 GCA_900490705.1 Pristionchus arcanus
CATTTTTTTCAGAATATTCTATTTTTCACTGTACGGTGGTAGGTGAGCTCTCTCAGATAGTGTCTCTTATGGATACTTTATATGATGATACTTTATATGATGATTTCATATTTCAGTGGGAAGTAGTCCCTGCTGATGAGGGGTCTGCCCGTGGTGCGGCCCTCATTGCTGCTGTGGCGGAGAAACTCAATTTGTAAAGCCATCGGGCAACCAGCACACTCATCCATGCCCCCCCCCCCCCCCGGATGTTGTAGAGTGAAGATTGTGAAGAGTGAAGATTGTGAAGAATGAAGATTGTGTTTGTTTTTGTTGTTTTCTTTCTCAATAGTTGAGTGCCATTCTGAAAAGTGCGAGATTGCTTCACAGTATATTGTGCCCCGTTTACTCATTCGCGTCTTCCCTTATGAGAGACTTTCTGAGTCAGTGAACATAATTGTGTTGACCCTTGGCAAAGTGCAAAATTTCGAATTGGTCCAAAATTTGTGGGTGAGTAGTACTAGTGGAGTCTAGCTCAGCGCCAACTTATTTAGTGATTTGAATCACTCTCCGCCGAATGGCGTGAATTGTTAAAGTGAAACATAACCCAGCCGGGTTTGCCATTTCGCAATCGTTTGAATCGAGTGATAGCCCAAAAACTGCGCAATAATTCGTTGATTATACAAACTAAGTTTCATCCTGATAAAACGGCTGCTCTTCGAGAAAATTCAAAAAATGAGTTCTGGGACAATAAAATATTTTGTATTTATGTTGCCTATAGACGGTTTACCAATTTTATTTCAATATTTTAGAGAACAACCAATGACCATATTGGGATTTTAATATAAAAGAAAATAAAGGTGCATGTCAGGAGAAAAGCTGAAAAAAGTGAGGCCGATTTTAAATAAATTCAGTTCTCGATAGGCTAACTACCGTACCCAAAATACGAAGAAATGACCTCCTGGTATGCTATAATAACAACTCAGCATGGTGCATATTCTTCACACAACATTAATGCATAATTGCAATTTATCAACCACTGGGGAAGCATTTTGTCCAATTTTGGGTACGGTAGTTAGCCTATCGAGAACTGATTTTATTTCAAATTGACCTCACGTTTTTCAGCTTTTCTCCTGACATGCACCGTTATTTTCTTTTATATTAAAATCCCTATATTGTCATAGGTTGTTCTATAAAATATTAAAATAAAATTGGTAAACCGTCTATAGGCAACATAAATATGAATTATTTTATTGTCCCAGAACTCATTTTTTCGAATTTTCTCGAAGAGCAGCCGTTTTATCAGGATGAAACTTAGTGTGTATAATCAACGAATTATTGCGCATTTTTTGTGCTATCACTCGATTCAAACGATTGCGAAATGGCAAACCCGGCTGGGTTATGTTTCACTTTAACAATTCACGCCATTCGGTGGAGAGTGATTCAAATCACTAAATAAGTTGGCGCTGAGCTAGACTCCACTAGTACTACTCACCCACAAATTTTGGAACAATTCGATTTTTTGCACTTTGCCAACGTTATTTTCACTGAATCAGAAAGTCTCTCTTATGCATGTTCAGTAGTATGAAAATCCGTAAATACACCCCTTCATTCTTTTGTTTCAAATCAATTCTTCATTTCCTCCCTGGATATATTATCGACCTATCAACCCCATGTATGATTTGATTGTAAATGCTCCAAAAGTGATTTTCACATTTATCAATTTTCTACCATCGTAGTTCTAGTTCGTATTCATAGGCTCCATATGGTCGTTTCTTTCGATCAAATATGACTCTTTTCTTTACAATACTTGTTCGATACATTGATGTAGCACAAAGTAATCTTGATATTTAAAAAAAATATTGATCGATAAATAATGAGTCCTTCTTCGTAATTTGTTCAAGTTTGATAAAGAGAGTATGATAAGATGACGTAAGAGTGTGATGGCTCGTAAGCCCCTTCTCCCCTTCTCCCCCTTCTCCCGTAAATCTGACACTCTATCTGCCTCTCTAGAGTCTGAAGAGAGATAGAGGAGATTGACTTGACTGACTGCTGTTCACATGTTGAGAGAAGAAGACTCATCTATCGATTCCCATTCACCTCTTCTTTTCTCCTCTCTCGTACTTACTCTCTTCAATCTCTCATGTGATTACACTCTGATAACTATCTCCTTCTTATTCACTTGCGCCAATTACAATTAGTTCCATCTGTAGTAGTCCCTTTTCACCTGTTTCTTTCACATAGCCTGGCGGATACACATCGTGCAACGATATCATTTTCTTGGTTACTTGTCAATACGAGAAATAAATTGAGCTGAATTTCATTTAAATCTGTATGCATATTACATAATATATTAGATACCGTGCATACTGTAGGGCTGTCAGGATACAGAATCAGTATCGTCCTTCCACATGCTCTCTCGTCACTCTTACCAGTTAGAGAGCATAGGGAATGAAGAGACGGATTCTTCATTCTAACAGCCCTAATATACTGCCTATTTCAGATAATGAAAATTAATTAATCTCTTAGTTTAAAATTAAATTTGGCTCTTTTTTGTTACAAATAGGTTAATGTAATTATGATTGCCCACGGTGCAATTCACTTCATTGTTTATATCTAAATAGATTGAGTGAATCTCATGACTGGTTCCATTCCATTCATCCATTATTGTTGTTGATTCATGCCCGCCATTCAATAGTGCCGTCCTTGCTTCTTGACCGTGGATGCCCCTTATCCCAGCTTATCCGCCCTTTCTTTCTTTTGTGCCACGTTCTCTTCACATCGCGCGTATCCTCAGATCTCCTCATTTCGTATGCACAAAATCCGCTCAGTTTTCTTTCATGGTGGCGACGCTTGATAATTCTCGATAATCTCGAGAGTATCTGATCGAGTTGTTTATAGGATGGACGAAACGTCACAATTAGTGAAAGTCGAGCCACTCGAGGAGCTGTCGACTGGCAGTAACCAAGGTATTTATCCCCTTCTATTAGTCTTTCATCTCACTCATCTCCGTGATGACTATTACTATGATGATTTAACGTGAGTAGATCATGCTCATTTGGCGGAATTGCTTTGTGGTCAGTTGAATAGCCATTGGCTGCTCCTTCCCGTATGCGAATCTCTCTCTCTCTCTCTATCACTCACTCGGTCTATTGGGTGCAGTTGTGTTCACAGCTGTGTGGTGCCCGTAGCGTCGATTTGTGAATGGGAAGAAGGAGTGCGAGTAAAGAGAGGAAGAGCGGAATAACGCCGCAACCACCACCACTACTCCTCTTTCTTCCTTCTACGAGGGAAAATGGATCGATCACTTCCTCTTTTTCGCGTAGAGATGGTAGCGAATTTGCAATAGCATCTGCAAACTTTCAATGCGTTTCTAGTGAAATCGGAAAGTGTTTATAGTGGGCGATTGCGCAATTGTTTAGGATGTCTGATGCGTTGATGGAAATGCCACTCACAGAAAGCAATATTTAGAAATATAGCAGATGCATTTCTCACAATTACTTCGACAATCAACCCTTTGTCTTAGTTCTCGCGTCACCTAGTTATCCTTCAACCGTCCTCAAATGATATCTCCGCCATCAGATAAACGTTATTATGATCTCTCTAATGAGATTGACCAATTATGAGAAGA
Source organism: Pristionchus arcanus (assembly GCA_900490705.1). Classification (NCBI taxonomy): domain Eukaryota; kingdom Metazoa; phylum Nematoda; class Chromadorea; order Rhabditida; family Neodiplogasteridae; genus Pristionchus; species Pristionchus arcanus. The sequence goes on from LS485874.1 coordinate 630,324, forward strand.
AAGGCGCGATTCCTGGCTCCTCTTTCTATCCTTCCTTCTTTATGGCGGCATCCCTTCCTAGATGTTTATCACTCTTCTCATCCATCATATGGATTCCTCTATTCAGGTCCTTTCAAAAGACTTTTTCTTGAACTGCACTCATTTGTGACCACTATCGAATAATTTTTAAAGATTCGAAAACTCCATCCTTAAAGGAGGTGTCCCACGAATATCTCGCTAGATGAATTCTCGATGTGAGATGGTGGGTCGTGGCTACCCGATAACACTTTCAAAACTCCAATGTTTTCAAATTTCTGTTGAATTGAGATATGAGCACTTTTTTATGAGCAGTTGGCTGCGTTCCAAGTGACCCTGAGACGCAGACAACGAGCTAGAGAGCGTGCGAAATGAGGAGAGCGCGCCCTCTCATTCCTCACTTTGCATAGTCGCCCGTGCGGTTCGTGGGACGCCTTCAATTCAATTCAATTCAATGTTTATTCCGTTACGATAACATAATCATGAGAGAATCGATATAATGGGTGAGCATAGAAACGGAGGTCCGTCGATGTAGTCGAATCGGTTTTGAGGGGGGGGGGGGGTGCAGCAAGGGCATATGAGGGAAAAGTGGTGGTTGGGTGATGGGTGGAGATCAAAAATCAAGGGACTTTTGAATCACGGATGTAGGGAAAAGAGTACTCAGAGACAAGGAAACTAACTTGCGGAACTAACTTCTTTAAGATTTTTTCATTGATTTTACTCATTGCTATTCGAGTCGCATGAGGCCAAGATGAACAACGTCAAGATGAATAAAATCGAATATGCTCCAGTAAATTATTTGTCAAGGAAATGGAATTTTGCAAGACATTGATTGAAACATGGGGATTTTTAAAAAAATTTCTAAATTACTCTTGAGTTATTATGAAGTGACACTCGAAAGCCCATCACTTCATAGTGTAATACACTTGTGATCATATTTGCATTGGTCATCAGGGGAGACATCACCCTACGGTATTCTTCCTTTGTAGTCCCGCTATATCCCAGTCTCTCTCTCTCCTCCTTCTGCCCTCTGTATCTATCTTCCCGCTAGGACTATTCTCCAGATGTGATTTTCTGTTCACTAGTTTGCCATCAATCTTGCCTCGTTTCTCTTCTTCAACCATTTCCTTTCCAACTTTGAATTTCATTCCACTATCTGGGGGGAAGTCCATAAATCGCCCCTGGATACCTGTCTCATCCACTGTTTCTCCATTTATCCATCACTCATTCCTTTGTTCAAGTATAGACAGCGCGTGCCAAGATTTACGGCAGGCTACACACTCCAAGTTGAATGAGGAGGAAGGAATACTCGTTAACCTTTCTCGTCCCTTGACAACTCACGTCGTCAATCTGATAAATGCCCCCGCGGTTTTTACTTAGCGTAGTAGCGTTTTACTTAGCGTTTTACTTAGCGTAGTCGTCCAGTAAGATAAAATTGTTGGTTATTCTAATCTGAAGATGTGTGGGAGGATCCCCATCAATTCATATCACATGATTGCAGCTTAGAAGGAAATCCTCAATTTGGGAGATTCCTTCCCTGCGTTTCTGCGCACGAAAACGATTAGTCAAGTGGTGAGACCGGGAGGCGGAAAGGCGGAGTCTCTCTGGATCGTATTGGTGATCAGTTGTGGATAAGGTATACTTGGTGCTTCGCTTACGGTAGTTACAATATATAATGGAAGAAACGAGCCGCGGCCTCTCATCTGCTCTTCTTCATCTTTCCTCGATTAGGTAGTTGATCATTATTACGCGCTATCTGTCAGTCCTCGTTCCTCTGACCCTGCCCGCCCTCCCTCCCTCATACACATTGACAGCTCCTTCTTTCCTTCGGCCTTTTTTCGTCACGGATCATCCATCTGAACCCATGCACACACTCTTATTTCTAGAGTCAAGTCTTCATCAATTTTGTCCTTCCATTCTTGTCCAATTTCTCTTGGTCTATGCATTTATCTCTTTCATTCCTATCCATCACATCGGTGCCTAATTATGTCTAGTGCGAGAGGTAATAACTCACTAGTGATAGCTGCGAGACATGTTTTTCATTGTCTGCAAATCATTAAAGTGTTTGGCTGATAACATTGATTGAAACATGTTCAACCGCCGACTTATCTAGTTCTCAATTTTTTTTACTGTTTGTGATATTCTTGGAGATGCGAGTGCAATGATGATATCAGTGGATTAGAGATATTGACTCCCCCCCCCCACGCGTTTCTCTTCCCCTCCTTCATGAGGAATTTATAAGGGACTTTAATTCGCTATTACTAGGATTGGCATTTTGTGTCCGAAGGACTGTCTGGGACACATTTGTGTTCCACTCTTCTACCCCGTTTGACCCGGTCTATTTACATCCGAGGTAGAAAAAAATTAAAGAAACAATTGCAAATGTATATTGCGTCCCGAATGCGAGAGATCATTTTTCATTGTTATTGAATAGATGGGCGGATAGTTGGGACACAAAATATCTAGCTTTAACCCTTCAATTTTAGTAGGTATCAATGGATAAATGAGCAAGGCCAATTATTGTTATAAAGAAACAAATTTTAGCAAACAGTTGAATCTCTTGGAAGATGAATTCTCTCCTAAACATCTTCATCCGCTAGTTCGATCACCTTCAGTCCCACTATTTTCCTTGAATTCCCATAGACATACCCATACACTTGTCCCTCACTCTTTTCTCCCCGTATTTCCCCTAGTTCTCCGAATTTTATGAGGCGAATCGACTAATTTGCGCCTGTAACCTCTCACTCGCACACTGTAGTAATCGTTTCCCTCGTATCTCCAGCGATGGAGGACCGAATAAAATATGTGCAGAGTTGCAATGCAATAGTAGCAGGCAATGCAATAGGTTAGTTAATGAGTACAAACGTAATGCGCCTGTTGACCAATTCTTTTATGCATTGGTTCATTTTCCACTCCGTATTCCACAATAGAAGTAATAACGCTGAGCTATCTAGATAAAGTGGCCCATTTTCTCCAAGAACTTCTGGGGATACTTCTTATACCCGATATGCGCAGACGGTATCCACAGTTTTTGTCAAATAAGGATCTCGTTCCGATATGGCGTCTCTCGTCTTGAAGTGATTTCTCGGCACATTACTCGACACATTATTATTGGACACTGACGCTACCGCACTTATGCAAAAATTATTGGATGGAGGAAGAACAAAAGTTAGTGAGGAATGGGGATGTGAGTGTGAATTGTGGGAAAAGGCCGCATATTGGACGCCACCTTTCACCAATCAAATTTATCGTATTTATATAAAGTGCAATTCGCTCTACTTCCTCGTGCTCCTCTCCTCTCTTCGTATGGTTGATCGACACATCTGGAGACTCGTCTGCGCAATGTGTCGCATCTCATTTTGCCCTCTTCCACTTTTATAAATTATTGCCGCCCATCAAAGAACGATTTGGAAATTGATTGATACTACGTTTAGCATTGCATCGTTCCTTAGACAATCGTGCATAAGAATGTCGCTCCTAAATAATTGAAAGGCATAATCTGTCGGTTGTCTTTTTTTCTAAATTTATTCGGTTATGAACACCAGTGGGATTAAAGATGGGCGTCCATCTTATCGGTGCACAACAGAGTAAATGTTATGAAAGGGAATCTCTTGATTGCGTGCACTCTCTATCTCTCTCCAAGGTGATGATCTGTATCGCACCCTTCCCTTAAGTAGATTGGTCAAGGTCCATGATATCTAGTTACTGCATCCCAACTCCAAGTCTTGCTCATCATACTGAAGCCCTTACTTACGACATTTTTTCTGTCTGCTTTGACACTCTTTCCGTTCGGTCTATTTATTTCATAATTTTCACTCATTAGAAACCATGACGATAGATAAAGAACGGGAAGTTATACTGGGGAGGATGTGTGCATGGGTGGCTGTCAAACTGAAGAAATCGGCTCTTCAATTTGCATTCTCCCTCATCATAATGGCAAAAACCAGGCGTAGCATACAGACAGATTCTTCAATCTGATAACTCTAGATGTGTGGCCCTATCTTTATTCATTGCTTTCCTTGGGCTGAAAAGATCAGTACTGATTGGTAAACCTTGTTGCGCACGCATCAATGAACTGAATTCGAAGATTGGGTGAGGAAACGGTAGTTACTTCCTTGCTCCCTTCCGATCCCTTCATTAGCAAGGGAAAGAGTAGAATTCGATTTGCTTCTGGATGCTTCTCCCTGAGTGGTACGGTAGTATACGGTTGAGTAGACAAGCAGTCCGTCTTCCACCTCACCCCCTCTTCCTCCGACGGTAATTGATCTCCTTAAGAAGAGCCGGCTGGTAATATTCCCGGGTACTGCTGGTTTCCCTTTGACCACACCGTGACACTCCTATTATCGCCCGTTCTCTCTCCTTTCTGACTCTCTGCACTCTCATGCACAAGCATGATCTCTACATCTCACCTCGACCTTGCATCATCATCATCAGCCTCTCTTTAACCGTTTACAGTCTTTCCGTATTCCGCCATTCCTCAATCTTTTCCGTGCCCCGTTTTCTTATATTCGCAGAGCTGCCGCAATTTCCCCCCTTATCACATCTAATAACTTGAATGCTGGGTTTAAGTCGAAACAGCCAACGTTAACATGCGGTAATATGCATGCTTCAGGTTTTGCATACCAAATACGAGTCTGCCTCCTCCCAGGAATACAATCATGTTGATTCAATAATAAAAATAATAAATGATATCCTTCCAAGTCTCTCCGGCCAGTCTATTACATCTCTTCATTGATTAATTTAATTCCCTACTCAACTATTCCGCATTCCCTCATTTGTCTGATCTCCCACTCCCCTCATTCTCTCCGTCTCTCTCCCCGCTATCCCTCCATTCACTGTTCGATTTTAAACGACACATTCCGAGAGGGGGGGGGAAGGTTCGCCCTCCACCCTAGATCCGCTCAATGACCATTAATGGTCACAATCGTTCCTCATCTGCAAAAGGCGCTACCTTCTTGGGAAACATTATAAGGTCATTTTTAGGTTTCGTCATACTGTCCCATTCATTCATTGATTATTTATCCTCGACAGTTTTGATCGATGATAGATCGACTAATTTTTACCGCGTTTGCTGGTGCCGCGTTTGCTCTATTCTCTTCATCGAGTTAATGAGTGTCTTGCTCTTCCACCTTTCCCCATTTCTGTTTCCTTTTGTGTGAATTGCTCATCGTCCTACTAGACCTCATCCTTTCCTTCTTCTTCTTCTTCTTCTCCAGACTTTCTGACTCACAATCGCCCTCTTTCTTTTGGACAGAGAGGAAAATGCGACTCGATAGGAAGTTTATAGTGTCACTTCAAAGCGTCCCGGTCGGCCGCCGAGTTAATCATACTCGACCATTCTCTACTTTCTCTCTGCGCTGATTTCCGCCCACTTTCACACACAATTTGGACTATGAATCCGCGAAGGATGACTGTGAGGTAGATAAACACGGTACATAAGCAGGGAGAGCAGGGGATATAGTCAACTCCTCATTCGGATGTGGTCACAGTGGTATTGTCTGCTTCATCATTATTATTTATTCACATCTTGATTGGCCCCGTATCTTATTCCAACTCACTGTTCATCTACACTTTGTGCGTCTCTCTTCCAGCTAAAACCTCCCTCTCATTTTGCGAGAGGGGCGCGATTTTAATCTGCGCAGTGGATAAACTGCACTTCCGCTTCCTTATTATGTCCCTCTGGACTATACCGTACCGTTGCATGTAGTAAGCACCTGAGAGCAGATGGATTAACGGTTTCTTCTCCTACTACTTCCTGATCCTTGCTTGAGTCTTGTATACGGAGCGAGAGCAGGGGGGAAAGTGGGGAAGAAGAGATGGCGGATCCGGGATGACCGGTTGAGTCGGGGTGTTTAGAGAGAGAGAGAGTGGAGGAATACGAGAGCGAAGAGAGGCCTCCCCTTAGGACGAAAGTGAGTGACTCTCACTCTCATATCCGCTTATATCTCGTCTCTCTCTCTTGAGAAGCGGTGTTCCTCCTCCATTCCATCTTGCCCCCCCCCTGACTTTCACTAGTAACCAGCTCAAGCTTGTTGTCTCTCCGTTCGGCCGAGAACGAGTACTCCCATCTGAATACGGTACTTCCATATACGTTATTTAATTATTGTATTTCCGTCAGCCCTTTGATCTGGTCAGTTTGCATAGGCTTCGGAAGCCATGACTATTAATGGGTTTGGCCTTATGATTTTCTTGTTACGTGCCATTCATTTAAGTAAAATATCTATCAAACTTACGATCTGACAAATCGCGCGCATTATTCTTCACCACTATTCTTGTTTTTTCGCCACTGATTTGGTTATTGAGTTATGAATCTTCCCGCCCTAGATCATCCGTGTCCATCCTCAGTTCGAGCTCCTTCTTTTTCATCCTATTGCGGAATGTCTTCCTTCTACGGGAGAAACAGATAGATAATTTCGTTGGTTGATCGTTCCGATCGAGCTTGATGAGGCATCGTAAATATGTTATGAGAAGTGAGGAAGGAAGAGGGGGAAACTGTAGCGCACTGCACTAGCTTTGTAATGATAGAGATTGAAAAAAGCGCATATGTCAGAGTTGATGTGGTTCTTTGAATTTGGCAATGCGTGTACCTAGCTTTCGGCTAAGAACGAGTACTCTCATCTGAATACGGTGCATCATTTTTCCATTGTTGTCTTGCTACCAGCCGATACGGCCGGAGAATTTCTGCCAATGAAGAGTCCTCGGAGAATGTAAAGATTCACAAGCAGCAACTTATGATCGAATCTTTTTTCCTTCTACCGAATGGATGCTTGGAGGATTCCGGCATTCGCCCTCTGGCACTACCCCCGCTCCCCAAGTTGGCCTTCTCTTTGATCTACTTGTCATTAAAGCTGTGGAAAGAGGGGGCATCATTCCCTTAAGGGGATCTACTCACAAGACAAATGAGAAAAGAGAAGATACAGAAAAGGGAAGATGCTCCGCCCCTTTCGAATCAGAAGTTGTCCCATCTGAGGGCTGGACGATTGTGCCAGTCTGTTCAGTTCCTGCCCTCCTCCCTACCAATAAGTGATGAAATCTCCGTCCCATGATTGGTCGTCCCTTAATCCCCTTCAACGGGCAGCACAACTTCTGCAGCAAGAACAGCAACGACAACAGCAGCAACACCAATTTCAGTTTCAGCAATATCTAAAACAATTGTTGTTGCTGCAGAATGTGATGGCAGTGATATCAGCGAACACGACAGGTATATTCTTTGCAGTCCATATTGTGTAGCCACAATTGAAATGATGTGATTAGAGGCATACGGTTCCTCCTCTCACTAGGGTTACGCAGATAAGAAATTAGAGGGTGTCTGCATCACAAAAATTCTATCACCAGTCTGTTATCACTATATTCTTTTATTTCCCCCGTCTCTCAATCCGGAACGATCTATCACTTCCGTTGCGATATTGACGCGTTAGTGATTATGACTATTCCACCCCCCCCCACCCCCTTCTTCACTCAACTCCTGATACAGTATCAGGAAAGAAGAGTACGGTATCCCTCACAGTTCACACCCCCGTTACAGCAGTTATTCTGTATGTGTGTTAGGTGGGAGTGATAGGAGGCGAATAAGGGAAAGAAGAGAGGAGAGGGGGGAAACGAGTTCTCCCTTCTCTCCCGTTGTCTTATGGTTGCGACCATGGCTGTTCGACAGTTTCACTCCCCGTTCTTCCTTTTATTCTCTCTCTCTCTCTCTTACTCAATCCCTCTTAATTAGATGTTTCCTCTCGTTGTTTGATCTACTCTATACTAAGCCTTCTGATTTCTCATTACTTCTCAATGCTTTACAATCTCGTATCAATCTCGCTGAGACCTTTCCACTTTTACTTTCTCAGCAGCTATTCACCCCCCCCCCTTCTATCTCTCTCTTATCGATTATCGAGAAGTGAAGTGAAGTGAAGTGACTGATTTGAAGATGATGACTAATCAGTCCAGAACATTGTTTACCGTTAATAGGCAGATAATATCGATTACGATATGCGTGGGAGGCTAAGAATGTTCAGTCCTGCATCGGATTTCTTAGGTCTAATTAGTGGTTGCAATGCACGAGCGCCTCTCTTTCTGTTTGAGAGTTTTCGTTCTCATAGTTACGCTTTTTTCAATACTTCACTTCGTTGATATTAATATTGTTGTCGCGCATCTCCAATTTGACTTTCTCCATCAACCAATCAATCGATCGATTAGGTATCACTCCCTCTTATAAGGAAGTAGAATAGAGAAGTAGAGAAAATACGTGAGGGGTGGGGTTAGCTCGTTAACTTATTGGAGATAACGTACATCAATTCGAACTTTCTTAACGATATTATCTGTATTGATTGAATTATCACATAGTATCTGAATCATATAAAGTGTTAAATTGATTCTCCGATTGCAGACTCTACCGCACCAACCGCAGCCGCCTTGCCGTCGCTTGAGCACTCAGGAGTGGATATTAAGGTACGTGCGCTAGTTGGCTTCATATAATGGTGATTAATTAGCAATGAAAAGTGGAAAAAAATGCCGTCCCTTGGAACTTACCCAGGCCCCTCTCTAACTAAATTGCTGTAATAAAGTATGTCCGAAGAAGAGTAGAATCATGTTAGTAGTGATACCGCAGGACTTCGTATGCTGTGATTAACGAGTTGCCCTTACCTTCACCATTTAGCCATCCCTCCACTCGCCTTCCCTTCCGATGGATACTACCATAACTCTCTGGCAATTCCTCTACGAACTACTGCACACTGGTGCCCATACAAACCTCATCCAATGGACGACCAGAGATGGAGAATTCAAGGTATATTTATTGATAGAAACTTCTATATCTTGGCCTAGGCAAATCCTGTTCTATCTTGATTGTAAGTGGGGTGGTGCATGAATATAAAAGGAGCATTCTGTGAGAACAAGGCTGTACCATGGATAAGAATAGCGCTTTATAATAGAGTACGGTAAATAATCATCCTCTGCTTTGCCCTCTCGGAGCACTGCTGCTGGCAGAGCCCTTCCTCAGTGTATCTGTAGGACCCCTTACCTCTTATTACTTGAAGGAAGCCGCTTTCCTTTGATTGCACGATCTTTGAAGGGCGGCCATAGGAGATGGTGAAGAATGGTGTAAGGGGGGGGGGGCAAGTTATGGGGAGGATAGGGGTGGTATATTTATGATTATCTAAATTGTTTGATTGCAGCTTCACGACGCTGAAGCAGTCGCTCGATTGTGGGGAGTGAGAAAGGCAAAACCGAATATGAACTACGACAAACTAAGTCGAGCATTGAGATACTATTACGATAAGAATATCATCAAAAAGGTACGGTAATGAAGTATTCAAAAGTATGAAGTATAGCAATAATTTTATATCTATTACAATTTAGCCATAAAAAAGTTCACATGGTCGTAGAACAAATTATGAATTGATACCGACTATTTTTATTAATATCATATTTATAATCACAGGTGAATGGGCAGAAGTTTGTCTACCGCTTCGTCGGATATCCTGATGCTATAGGGAAGCCTTCTCCTAGCTGCAATCTCAATCCCTCTTCCAATGCAGGTAAGATCTGTTGGGATCGCGTGCAGTTTAGTTACAACAACGTGACGATGACGATTTTACCGCACTTGATTGTCTGCATAGACATACATATCGTACATCGCTCCCATTACCGAACAAACGGCCTTTTCTACCTTTTTTTCCTTTTCGCAAATTCGCGTTTACCCGTCCTAATTTTTGTTTCACATTTTTTGTTGACCCCGATAAGTGGACGAATACAAAAAATTGGCCGGTGAAATATTATTTTAAATAGGTGAAAAATGAGAGCCGTTGCCCCTATTTTTACTTAAAATACGGCTCTGATGGCATGATGACAAATGAGTACGGTAGAGCCGTATTTCACTGGATAACGGCTCTAATTTTTCGCCTATTTAAAATAATATTTCACCGGCCAATTTTTGTATTCGTCCACTTATCGGGGTCAACAAAAAATGTGAAACAAAAATTAGGACGGGTAAACGCGAATTCGCGAAAAGGAAAAAAAAGGTAGAAAAGGTAGAAAAGGCCGTTTGTTCGGTAATGGGAGCGATGTACGATATAGTAGTATATTCAGGATCACCGTCGGATAGTCGGCTGCAGCAACAGCACTCACAGCTACAAGCACGGAGTGAACAGCAACACTTGCACCAATTGACACTACAGCAGCATCTGCGTATGCTCAACAGTCAGTAATTTCAATTTAACTATATATAATAATATATATGCAACTTCGCTAATTTTGGTTGAGATCCATCATTTTAATGGGAAATCGGGGGCTATTTGTTGTTCTTTTATGGTGATGTAACATATTATACCGGTATTGAGATCCAATAATTATCGCGGTTTATTATCGTACGTGATGAGTCATTGGATCAAATCACGTGAACAAGTCGATCAGGTGTGAGAACTTCACCTCTCGCTATAGAAAGATATTCGAGAGAACGAGAGGAATAGAGCGAATTGTTATCGTTATCGACACAAATTGGCAAGGGCGTGGAATCTAACCAAATGAAGAGAGAACACAATTAATCTCGCGAACAAAAAAAAGAAACGGGTTTGAGAATATATATTTTGTGATTAAAAAGAGAGAGAGAGAGAGAGAGAGAGAGAGAGAGAGAGAGAGAGAGAGTGCACGCGAAGAAGAGACAAGTTGTTCACTCTGACCCCCTTCCTAATCACCCGGCTTCAAAACATGATTTTTTTTTCAGAATTGGACTTAAAGTGACACTTTCAGTGCCTCCCTCGATGCTCAACTTTCCTTCGAGCGTGCCTCCTCCAGGTGGCAATTCGATGATTCCATTGGGAGGAAGTGGTGGTGGCATGTACGGTGCAGTCCCCTCCGGTGTACCTACCACAACCTCATCGGCAACCACTGCCGGATCATCTCTCGCCTCCGCTGTCCATGCCGGAATTCTGTCAGGCATCAACAGCACTCCTTCGCCCTCGGACAGGTACTGTAGAGAGAGAGAGACATATCAGGGTGTCCTATATATTTCTGCATTTTCTTTTATTATCTTCGTTCTTATGAATCGAATTGAAAGGTATTAGTGCTAAAATTAGTGCTTATAAATTTATATTTCACTCATAAACTGTTATTCCCACAATCGTGGGTTCCCTACGTTATTCACCGCAGAGTTATCTACAAAATATTCAAAATATCGCAAAAAAATCGTCCATTTCTCTTATTACATCATTATTAGCAAATACTTCCCAATTTTAAATGCATGATAAAATAACTTAGGAGTAGCATGTACTGCAACACAATTGACTATGAAGATATTCATTGAAAATCTATTCGCAAAATTACTTTGAAACAAAGTGCAGAAATATGTGGGACACCCCAATAGAACCCGATATTACGGTATTTGAAATAAATCATCTGCAACTTTTAATGCTGTTCACTCCAAAAATGAAAAAAATCAACAAGCTTCGAAAGAAAATTCTTTTAGTGATTTAATAAATTGATCGGCGATGTATTCTCTTTCAGCAGTGCATGCTCCCCCAACAGCGTTGGTTCACACTCATCCACTTCTGGATCGTCAAGTGTAGCCGTAACTCCGCCCAATCGAACTCTTCATGTGGCAACGACAGCAGGAGGAGGAGGGACATCCTCAGGTGCATCATCCCTCCTCTCTCCTCCTGGTCCATCAACTTCTTCTTATTCCCTCTCCCCTTCCGATGGAGAAACAAGGAAGAGAAAGGCGCCATCGGGAGGATTCCATGATGTGAGTATCCTCAGTCTCTCTCTCTCTCTTTCTGATGCAAATTACCTGTGATTTTGGGACCACGTAATCCGTTTTAGTAGACATCGCAAATTGCTGGCCACTTTTTGGACCGTGCCCAGCATTACCTGTGAACACCACCAGTCGTGGTTGTCTCATGACTTTTTGGAAGAACCGTTCGAGGGTTGTCTCATTACTGAAAAGAAAATGGATTATGATTAATATAGTTTTTGAGAATAGTGAACATGTGAATAGCGGACATTTCACTTATTGCAGGATACTGTTGAGGACATGAAACCATTGATGACGGATGGCCTACTCCGCATGTCGTCGCACCAGCAGCACGGCGATGGTGTGGCGAGGAGTGCGTTTGGCCCGCCGACGAGTGCGATCTCGTCCTGCACGTACACCACTACGACGACAACCGCAGGGACAGTGACGACGCCGACAAGCGGAGGAGGTGGATTGGCCAGCAGAAGGACTCGCCCCGAACCACTCAATCTATCGCAAGTGTCCACTGTAAGTAGCAATTATTAAGGCCAATGGATGGCATATAGGGCTGTCAGAATGAAGAACTCACGGGGTACTGTGATGAGAATGAAGAGACGACTTCTTCATCTTGACAGTGGGGTCGGTAAAGAGGTCGGCCCTTGGCAAATCGCCTAATTTTGAGGATGACTCGGGGACAGCGACTGCATGTGTGGGATCGTCAGTGGATGCGATGAGCACACCTTCTCTGCTGCACTCTCTCTCACCATTCATGCTTCAGAACGGAAATCTCGTCCAGATGTAAGTCTCAAACAAATGTTTCGCATTCGTCGCGCCTCGGGCGTAGATAAATTATCTCTGAACGTCTTCATCCTTTGAAATGAACATGATCCACATTCAGGATGCATTCCCTACTGTCTGCGTCGCTGTACGGGCCTAATTCCCCATTGGCCTTCGCATCTCCTCTCTTCGGGCCTCCCATCCCCGCCGTATCCGCTGCAGCTGCAACCGTTGCGAACACGACAGCTGCTGTGACTTCTCAAAATGGACCTGCAGGAAGCGATCAAAAGGACGAGTATGGTGAGAGATTCCTGTATCTAAGACATGTCAATCGTAACTAAGAAGATCTCTGCTTAGTTTCATCATCATTGCCGACTATAAACAAATCAGAGAACACAAAACTGTTCACATGGTCGCCAACTTATAAGGCCATCAACAATTAGGGAAGTATAATACAGAAATGATTGACCATGGAATGTGTTCAGGTATAGTATTTCTTCAATTCTAACCAACGCAACGGCATATCTCATTTGCATACTAGACTCAATAATCACGAAAATCCTGAAAACACGGAGTTGGAAGGAAGAGTTTTTGAATAAGAAGGAAGAGTGTGAATATTTTGACTCGTTCAAATGTGGAATATGTTCTTGAATAGATTTGTGATCGATAGGAATCAACTCTTCCCTAGGTTTCCATATTCATTCGCGCGGTACGACTGCTCAAAGATTTCGAAAAATCGTGAAACGTGAAATGGCTCTTCCTTCAGCTTCTCTATTCCTAATATGAAGGAAATTAGTAGCGTTTAGGATTGTTTTTTTTCTATTGATCCTACTAAATTCCTCATAGGGATTTTATCTGGAAGGTCTAGGATAAGATTTATTTCAAGGCAAATTTTCAGATGCTAACTCGAGCGAGTCAACAGCTCGAGGGCAATCGACTTGCCAAGCGAATGCAGCACCGGCAACTGATCCCACGGTGAATATTATGTTGATGATTATATATTTGAAATAATTTTCGTTGATGCATCAATCAATTGCCCCATCTGCAGGTCTTTCGTTTTCCTTCCCTCGCATCGCCTCTGATGCATCCATCCGTGCTTTCGGGCATTTTCTCGCCTATGGGAAAAACGCCAACTACCTCGACCCCGGTACGGTGCACCTTAACTAGAGATTAGCTAGTAATGAGATGGTTCATGTATTTGTTTTCTGCCTGATGTGTCCGATCTCTGGCAACTTCTTTGTGACGTATAAGGAAGTGCATGCGCAGAGGGAAACGCGCAAGTCTTATTGTTAGCACACCTGGGAAGATGCAGAAATATAATAGGCGAAGTGAGGCAGACCTGTTAGACTTTTAAAATTCTTCCCAGGTGATCTCAAAGTCTTATTGAGCGGTGGTGATTATGACCATTGCAGGTGTTCACATTTCCATCATCACATTCGGTGGCTGCATCGATGGCAGCGTCAATTCTGTCGCCCGCCACTAATCCTCTCACTTTGTCCTCCGTATTCGCTCATCGATATCTCGGAGACGACCTCAAAACCCCGACCGCCACTCTCAAAACACCCATCATGAAAGAGCTCAAATAATTCATGGGCAAGAAACAATCCTATGATCCCTCCCCCCCCCCTCAGTCCGTCAACGAATCTCATTCCTGCAAACGCGCCAAAAGTTTCCCATCTTTCGAGATTGTTAATAACTAAAAAAACGACACAGAGTTACCCGTAATAGTTTCATTGTCTTATTTGCGTCTGTCTTCACTTTTTCTCTTGATAATTAGTCTGTATTTGAAACCGGTTCGATAGTGAGAGGAGCAATATTTGTTTTACTTCATACGCATATTTTCCCGTTTTAGCGTATGCATCTGTCAGACATTCCACAATATGTAGCAATGAAGATATTTTCGGAAATTTGTTATCCCATTTCACTTGCTCCCTTTGGAAAATACTTTCATTTTTTGCGAAACAACGAACATACCAATTTTCTATCCGTTTAGCATCTTTACCCACATTCTCCCTTACTTCCACTACAACAATAGTAGCTTTATTGTTCTCATCTTAAAAAATATTTTCTTGTGTGGCCTCATTTACAAGATAAAATCATTTATGAAATTATTTATGCATTATCTCGAACTGGACAAATTAGCACACAATGCACAAACATTGCAAAATAAGCAAAATTGTTGAAATCGTCAAAAAAGGGACAACAAGCAGCAAACAAACAAAAACAATCGATGGGATCAAAGATCAACAAGTTCAACCGATTGAGATGCGAGATTGTAGGAAGGGGGTACACACACGGGATACAACACTGACAAAGCTTGTGAGAGATAGTTTGAATAAAGACCATATGAACATGGACCATTTATGCCATTCCTTCGTCATCATCATCTTGAGGCTTAGGTCCACGAGGCTTGGGACCGCCAGCTTGTTTGGCGATGATGATCTGAAAAAAATGTGATTGTGGTTTCACAATTATTGGTTATCATTTACTACAGGGTGCACCGAAATTACCCGCACTCGGTTTTTCGATCATACCTCTTTTAGAAATCGCTCCACTGTCATGGTACTGTAATTACTACTAGCCCTGGTCATTATCTCGATAAAACTTCCAACAGTTTCGATTTCCATTACTTACCTGATTTGTAATAGCGAACCAATGTTGACTGACTACTGTGGGCCAGGGCCGCGAGCGAAACACCACTTCTAATAAATGCCACACCTACACAATCATAACGTGGGCTTTCAAACTCACAACATTTAGAGTATCCATAGACCCATTCAATAATTGTATTAAAATTGCACTGAGGTTCCTCAATGTTGAGTGCTAGCTAATTTCCCCAAGCATATAAAATCGCGAAAATCACCCGAATTCGGTCTTTTGATTATTTTTTTCTCCCTTCTTCTTATCTATAAGCTTCGCCTCATATTTCTACATTTTATCAGTAATAGTGAAGTATCCACTTCTGCTTTTTTTGTTTTCAAGAGACATTAACGGTGTGTAGTTTTCGAGTGGTTGTAAGTTCAAAGCGTTCATTTCGGGCATTCAGAAACATTTTAAGCCCTACCATATTATGCTGAAGGGCTATTGCTTTGAAAAGTGATGATATTTGCACAATCTATTGAGGTAACTATCAATCCCATATAATCAGATCAAGCAGCTGTTTCCTTGTGTTGACGATTTTTTGAGCGAAAACATATCGAACACGCGCCAATTAAATATTGAAAACCCCTTCTGTATTGTTACATTCTTATTGTGAACAAACCTTCAGAAATTGGGCGTATTTTCGGATTTTACATAGTTCTCGATTACCTTTTTCTTCTTTGTTGCCTAGTTAAATACGTTACACATATCCTTTTTTTTAAATACGTAAGTTAAATACACTTGCACCTTTTTTACAAACGGAAATTCGCATTTAAAAACAAAATACAAGCATAACTATGCAGTAGGTTTTGAAAATGTAATGAAACGCTGAAACAACCGCGAATCATTGCGAAGGAAAGGATAACATAGGCCTTAGTCAGAGTTGGAAAGGGTAATTTCGGGCCCCAAAAATCATATGGTATGAGCTATTTTTTGGATGAATACAAAATAAAAAAATCGGATGGTATGAGCCATTTTGGGTCAAAAATCAAAAATTCCAATGGTATGAGCCATTTGTGGGTCAAATTTCCCATGGTATGGTCCATTTTTGGTCAAAAATTCCCACGGTATGAGTTCAATACCATCAAAAAATCCCACCCATTTCAACTGTGGTCTTATTGTCAGTGTTACATAACAAAACACATATCTTACCTGGTCAACTTTGAGGATGGTGGATGCAGCCTCAGTGGCCAGCTTGATGGCTGATCGTTTGCCTGCATACAAGTCGAAGATGTTGAGGTCGACTGCGTTAGCAACGCCTCCCTGTAATAAGCACGAATCATCGAATGATCCACTAAACGGACTCCACGTGACTGGTATCTATAACCTAACCTCGATAATGTCTACGCCTGCATTGGCATCTCCAGCTTCATGGGCAGCGTACAGACGAGTGAGCAGTTCAGTTGCCTGCAGGGGCAACACAAATTAGCTGTCTCCAAGATGCAAACGGGTTTAAGGATGAAAAAGTAAATCAATATTTAACAGTAATTCCGACACTGACATTGACACCTCCGTTCTCAGCAATGCATTTGGGAAGAGTCTCGAGTGCATGGGCAAACTTCTTGATGGCATACTGCTCCAAGCCAGCACACTTCTCTCCCCATGATTCCATCTGACGAGAAAGCTCGATTTCCACGGCTCCCGCTCCTGCCAGCAACTGCAAAAACGACCTTCTCATACCAATTATTTATGACAATTCGCAATAGTATAACGAAGATTAGTATAAAGAAACTATGTTGTATCAGGGAAGGTTCTAATGAAACGACCTGACTATACTAGCACACTGCTCAATTATTGATCACCTTTCCATCCTTGGTGAGTGCCTTGTAGTAGTTAACTGCATCATCGACTGCTCTCTCCACATCATCGATTCTCGATTGGGATGCGCCTCTTACGATAATGGTGGCGATGCGGCCACCCTCGCCTCCACACTCGAATACGGTCACCTGAGATGTTCAATTCGCTAACCACCACCGTCCTGTCGTATTTTCCTCCATTTTGTTCCAGTGGATAGTGAAAAGAAAAGGCCGTTTTTATCACCCTTTTTGGTTTGGCAACTATTGATGTAAAAATCCAACCTCCTCATCTCCGATTTCCTTCACTTCGACAGACTCACACACTCCGAGCAGGTTCACTGCAGGGGCACACTGCAAAAAATGAAAACCATTTAATTATTGTAAAAAGGGGAAAACAACTGACGATTCTGGCCTGCGCCTGAGCACCGACAGTTCTGCAGAGACGGCGAAGGTCGAATTTGGACGTTAGTCTGAACATTTGCTCTCGTTTTTTTACTAATCGCTCACGCGCATTAAACTCTACCTCACAGCCATGATGTTGTACTTGTTGAGGAAGTGAAGGTAGAGGTCGCCGAATTTGCCTGCAGCAACCACCACCGAGACTCCATTATCGGCAAGGGCCTTGATCTGGGAAACAACAGTTCAGAAAACTGTGACAGACTATCATTGAGAGTTATTCAATATTAATTGGTGTATATCACATGTAGTAAGTACCTGTTCCTCGACCTCCTTCTCCTCTCCAGCAGCGTAGCCCTGAAGCTCGTCCGCGTTCTCGATCAGGATCGTGCCCTGAAATATATTCATTCGAAAATGAATTCTTACATTAGAATACTAATGATGCATAGTCGCTACAATAACTATTGAAAATCTCTCTCAATTAAGTTCACCTTTGTCTCGGTCTGAGTAAGATCGAAGGGGCAGGTGTACACGGCGATTCTGGCATTCTTGGCCTTCTTGATCTCTCCCTCAGCTCCTCTTTTGAATACCATGCCAGACATGACAGTCGACGAGTGCACGCCGGATCCAACGATCTGAACCAGCAGTAATTAGTGGACTATTAGCAGGAAACGATATTACAAACAAGACGAATCAACTCACCTTGCAGATTCGGATGTTATCGACGTTAAAGTTAGCTGCGTTCTTGGGGCAGGTCTGGACGCACGCCTTGGAGACGAGATCGGCAATTACCTCCTCGTTATCGTACTGCTTCGACGTGATTGCAGAACGGATCCAGCGTTTCACCTAATTGAGTTTATTTATTATTCAATGCCTTCTGAGCAGATACAGGGAAACGAGACCCCTGAGGAACTAGGAGATCAACGTTTGAGCTTTCTGGATCAGGGGTCAATTACCTAGGTGAAAACAATTTTTAAGGCGGGTACGTTTTTTTCAATCCAATGGTGAAAAGACGAGCACGTTTTGAGAAAATCTCGATGTTTTACTATTTTTATTCACAATTTGTCCGAGTAGGCCCGCCTTCGGCGGGCACGTTTATATCCGAAACCAAAAAAAGGCGGGCACGGTATGTCAAATTTAACGAAGTAGTTGATCTCTGTTCTGGGTGACATTTTTATGGTAACATATAAAGGAGACCAGTCGATTTCGTCCCCCCCCCCCTTCCTTCTGCGGGGTCTCATCGTCTGGAGGCCTCCTCAATGTGCGTTGCGCTCTCCACCCATTTCGCAATATAGAAAACGCGAGCAACACGTTTGACCTTGTTTACTGTTTCGTGTCCTGCCTACGTGACTTTCGCAATAGTGGACAAACAGAGGTACACGCACAGGGAGGCCTCTCTCCTTTATTAGGGAGTATGATAAGAAAGCTTTCATGCACCTCATGAGGGGAGGGGGTCATTTCCCAGCAATCTCTCAGAATATCTAAATTCCAATCGACATATTCACTAACTTGTTCGACATCCTTGAGCTCGGTAGCCTCTTTGACTACAAGGGCAGGAAGCAATTCAAGAGCTTTATCACATGCAAGCTCGTAGCCAGAGGCAACTTCTTGAGGAGTTAGGCCCTGATAATTTATTAAAATTAATTTTTGAGGCAAATACACCAAGCTAGTACATAACTTCAGACTTCAGAATTAATGGTAAACCAATACCGACCATGTAAATGAGCTGGGCAGCGTGCTCGAGAAGTGCAGCAGCAAGGATGACGACCGTATTGGTGTTATCGCCGACCTAAGAAAATAAAAATAGCTAAAGACTAAAGAATACGTCACACATTTGCTGACTAATATTCGCAATATCTAAATAAAGTTGTGAACCTGCTTCTCTTGCATCTGAGAGGCGAGTACGACAATTTTAGCTGCCGGATGCTGAATCTCGAGTTCACGAAGGATTGTCGCCGCATCGTTCGTAACGAAGAGCTTCTCGATATGGTTAATCACCATTTTGTTCATGCCTGAAAACTTGTGCATCAAGGAGAGTTGTCAAATAATTCTCACCGTTTGGGCCATACGCAGAGCGAATCTGGCCAGCAAGCTCGCAAACCGTTTCAATGTTGCGGATAACAGCCTCATCAGTTCCTTTGAAGAACTGAAATACTTTTTATAACGTAAAATGTTCAAGTCGGATAATAAAATTGTTACTAATTAAAAATATTTTACCTGAGATCCTTCTTTCATGAAACGGGAAAGACCTGCTCTAGGAACCTTCTGCGCCATCTTCTACCTATAACGAGCAAATTTACAATACCAACACATGCAAAACAAGCCAAAGAACAAGCAAAACAGTGGAAAGCAAGAATCTTCGTCTCGAACCTTCTAGATGCTAGAAAGAAGCCACATCCGGGCAAAACGTCGGCCCAAGCCGGAAAATAGCGCACCGAGGAAATACTAAAATACGGTGGTGTCATGTTACGGTCCCAGAGATACTGTAGCTTCCTTTTTCGTTAAACACAGCTGCAGTATAACCGCAAACTAAGTTTAAAATAATAATTGTTCAATGTTATTTTTTTTATTTTTTTGCAATAACTCGGTTTATTTAACTCCACTGATCAGCGTGAGCATAGTTTAGTATATTTTTGTTGCCAATTTTTTTGTCATATTCACTTATTTCGCTGCATATGTGTCAGGCATTGATATCTGCGCAGAGCTATGACAAACATGTAATTTTTGTTATCTATCAATCAATTTTAAAAAATTCTACACTTCCACATCTACCCAGTTTTACCTCCTCTTCACCCCGTCTCATCTTGCTAGAATGCGCCTATCTCAGTTCGTGCCAATCATTCGGTCGATAGCCCATTAGAGAGCCGATCATTTTTCGTAGCGTCCCTCACTATCTTATCTAATCTCTGCCTTTCTGTTCCCATCGTGATTTACGACCCTCCACTCGTAACCCATAAAATGCAATCGATCCGCAATGCAACGTTCTGCTCGTAGATTTGTCGTTGCAGTTACCATTAACTTACTGTAAGTAACCTGCAAAAAAAAAATCAGGATGTCATCAGGCGACTCAGCGTTCAACTTCGACACTTGGTTGCAACAGGAAGCCGCTGAGATCGGTAAGCCATTCCAGATAATTTCGTCTATCAATGTTTCCAAGGTGTTCCCGATGCATCTCACTCGTCAATCGCCGCTCATCTTCACGCCAAGGATACCCTTGCAACTCTTCGGGACAAATTTGAATATCCCAAAAACGCTACGCTTCCTGACGGTTTGAGCTATCGAATCGCTAGCTATCGATCCTTTACGCATTCAGTTGACCTCTCGCTTGTGAATCCGCTGGAGGACTCGATATATTTGTGCGGAAACTCACTCGGTTTGATGCCGAAAGCGACTCGTCGCATCATGAATGAGCAGTTGGACAAGTGGGGCCAGATGTGAGCAATATTGTGGTAATCGGAGATGTGTTGCTCTGCACCCGGATGAAACATTCCTCGTCTGAAAATTGTAATGTATTTTCAAGTATCTATTTTCAGGGGCGTTTTCGGGCATCTTGCACAACCGATTCCTTGGGCGCACGGGGATGAATGCGTGCGTGTCTTTTCGTTCAATGAATCATTTTTCACATTTAACTCCAGGCTATAGGAGGCGTTGCTGCGCTGGTCGGAGCCAATCCCGTCGAAGTGGCACTCATGAATGGCTTGACTGTCAACATTCACATCCTACTGGTGATCGGTTCTACCTTATTATGTATTCTCCCGTAGTAATGTGTATCTTGCAGACAGCATTCTATAACCCAACTCCTTCTCGTCACAAGATCCTGCTCGAATCGCGCGCTTTCCCTTCCGATCACTACGCCATCGAGTCTCAGCTTCGTCTCAAGGGTCTCGATCCTGCAACAAGCATGGTGAGTTTGATAACGTTGCAAATCTGTACTCACAAGAAACGCTTAAATTCGTGCAATTCAAAACGTGCGGCATAAATCATTGTACCCGTCGTGACCTAACTAGTGCTGAGAGGAAGAATATCTTTGATGTTTTATTTGCACTCCTCCCTTCCGCTCCTCATGTTAATTGGTCAATTATGCCCAGGGCTACCGTGACCAGGGTCTTTTCAGGTGTGTATGTCGCCCCGTGATGGTGAAGAGACTCTTCGCACGGAGGACATACTCAACACGATAGAAGAACAAGTATACTGTATCACACAACTTTTTCATATTGATTCCCTTATCAGGGCGATTCCATCGCTATCGTTTTCTTTTCTGGAATCCAATACTTTACGGGGCAGCTCTTCGATATCGAAAAGATTACCAAGGCAGGACAAGCAAAAGTGGGCACTACTGATGACCGTTTGCTATTATTTGCTCCAGAGACGTCGCGAATTTTTGTAAAATTTCTCCGTCATCTAAACAATGAATATTGGTTTCAGGGATGCTTCGTTGGTTGGGATCTCGCACATGCATTCGCAAATGTTCCTCTCAAATTGCATGAGTGGAACGTGGACTTTGCTTGCTGGTGCTCGTACAAAGTGAGTTGGGGAGCCGGGAACAAAAACTTTTTTTTTCGAAAGATTTTTTCGACCAATGGCCAAATACTCACATTTCCATAAGAATCGAGATGTGGGCTGATAAATATGATAATTTGTTGTAAAAGTTGGTTTGATAATCGTATTTCAGTATGGTTGCACGGGTGCCGGAGGTCTCGCGGGGGCTTTCGTTCATGAAAGGTAATGTGATTGTTTAGATGTTTCGCGCACAAGGACAAATAATTGCAGATTCAAAGACGATAAGCGCGAAAGATTGCTGGGATGGTGGAGTCACAAGATGTCCACGCGCTTCCAAATGGATAATGGCACGTATATTCTTGGCCTTGAATGTATTACATTATTGGTTTCTACAGTACTCGATCTCGATGAAGGAGCCGCCGGCTACCGTATCTCCAATCCGCCTGTGCATCTCGTTGTGCCTGTTATGGGTTTCCTCGAGGTATACGGTATCTATTGAACGATTATCCGCTATTAAAGACCAGGGATCAATTAACTCGTTAATTTTTAGTTATCACAGCCGGTATAAAACGTGTGACCGGCTCGCAAAAATTGGCGTAAAAATGGTATAAATCCGAGAATTGGACTCGAAAACGTACCCGCCATAAAAATTGTTGCCTAGTTAATCGACTCCTGTTATAGACGATCGATAACGTCGACCTGGAGGACTTGCGCAAGCGCAGTTATCGTCTCACTGGATATCTAGAATATCTCATCGAGTAGGTTTAGGGAGCGATTAGTGTTTCTTTTGTCTTGGGTTCGGATTGGATTTTAATACAAAGTCCACTCGTTGGTCGTCTTAGCCCAGGTCTTCTGAGAGAATGCATGAACCTGGGACCCCTGTTGACAAAATATTCAAAGTGCTTCGATCCGACTGAAACTTGGCAGGGTGAATCCGGACATTTAGAAACTTTGAAAAATCATAACTTCCTTCAGAATGGTCGAATCTTCTATTTAGAAAGACCAGAATCTTAACGTGACGAACAACTTTCCTACCAACGACTATCCTGTATCTCAAGTTGCCGAAAAGATAAAACTGGAAAACTTTTTTTTGAGAACTATAAACGTGGCCGTCCTGGAAAATTTTATCCCATGTGACCCAATTTTTTTATTTAATTTTTGAAATCTACGCATAAAATTAGGTAGGTGTGATTTTTTTCTTTTTTTTTAATGACAAGATTGAAGTGGAAAATCCAAAGATATTCACTGTCGAATTTGCAAAATTTATCAAAAAACGCTATTTTTGGTCTTTCAGAGCTCTGAAACCACCCGGGAAAAATTTTGTAAAATTCTGAAAAAAATTACACCTATCTAATTTTATGCGTAGATTTCAAAAATGAAATAAAAAAATTGTCTCACATGGGATAAAATTTTCCAGGGCGGCCACTTTTATAGTTCTAAAAAACAGTGTTCCAGTTTTATCTTTTCGGCAACTTGAGATACAGGATTGTCGTTGGTAGGAAAGTTGTTCGTATCGTCAAGAGGAATATTCTGGTTCTTTTAAATAGAAGATTCGACCATTCTGAAGGAAGTTATGATTTTTCAAAGTTTCTAAATGTCCGTAGTCGGGAATTAGGCAATTTTGAATTTACGGCTTCGGCATGGAAACTGAAAGTTACTTTATCAAAGGACATTCACCCTGCCAAGTTTCAGCCGGATCGAAGCACTTTGAATATTTTGTCAAACAGCACCTGTCAGAAGACGTGTGTTAGAAAATGAGATGCGATACTTGCAGACACTACTTCGGTATTGAGTCGCCTGCCCGTGTGTCGGCCAAGATCTCCTGTCAGTCAATAACTCCTAAGGAGGCAGATCAGCGAGGCTGTCAGCTGTCTCTCAAGTCAGTATTAACATTCTCAATAAAATGCATAAAAATAGATGACATGCATTTTGCCTGTATATATAAATGGTAAATTCTTGCGGAGTTCGTATTCGTCCTATCGGAAGACCAAAGATGCGATGGCGCGATGAACTAACACAACTACTCGGAGTTAACTGCCCGAGAATTTGCAGAAGAGACCCTAATGCGTGGAACATGGCTATCATGCAACAGGCACAATCCCTGAATATAGAA
Organism: Pristionchus arcanus; assembly: GCA_900490705.1. NCBI lineage: Eukaryota > Metazoa > Nematoda > Chromadorea > Rhabditida > Neodiplogasteridae > Pristionchus > Pristionchus arcanus. The sequence continues at coordinate 654,274 of LS485874.1, forward strand.
TAAATATGTATCTGTATCTGTATCTTGCGGAGAACTTTCCTATTATTTTAGGTTCAACGTGAGCATCGACCACATCTACAAGGAGCTGGTGATGCGCGGTGTTGCGGTACGTTTTTTTCTCCTCAATTCAAGGTAAAATGCTATTATTAACAGGTGGATAAGCGATATCCGTACATAATTCGCGTTGCCCCAGTTCATCTCTACAATTCGTTCATTGACATCAGACGATTCGTGGATGTAAGTGTCCCTATTTTTTTCTACGAATTCTTCGAATTTTTCAGGTACTTATCGAGTCCGTTAGAATTGTTGAGAGGAAGCTCTAGGTGATTTTTTTAAAATATAAAACTTAATGGTGTTGTTTATGAAAATTAGATTTAAAGGTTCTTGAATGCGCTGAAGTGTTCATATTCGATAGTTAAGGAAAACAATCCACCGTCTTCAGTGTGTCTTCGGGGGCTCACACCACTTTGAAAGCTATTTCCGCATGATCACGATATTATATTTTTTCAATGTTTTATATCATTTTCAGTCCATAAAATGTATCATCTAGACCCCACTTCTCCCTTCATGTTGTGAATGCTGCCATATGAATAGACTGATAAACTTTTTCAAAATTCAATTGAACTGGATTCGACAATAAAATATCATTGTGTTTTGGAGGTCTTCTCGTGTATAAGTACAGTAAGCGTAGTATGTACAATATTTGAATATTTACAGTACTTCAGAAATCGCTGAAGTGGCCGTACTTCTCAAGTGTGCGTTTCATGTTGTCGATTTTTCTTCTATTGTCCGCCAGGATTCTTGTTCCTTCTGTGTTCTCTTCTTGCAGGACCTGAGAATGTGCACTATCTTTCAGTATCGTCTAGTTAACTAGTTTTAATAGAGAAGCGGGAGGGGGACAGGGGTCAAATACTCAGGTTATGAAACCCAAGATGTGGCATGCTATTACAAATTTTGAAGGCTAGTGCACTTGCGGTCGTAAGGCTTCGGGTAATTTCCTCCGTTTTTGTCAATCGATGGTATGTTTTTTTTCTAATTTTTGTTCAAATTGGCTTAAAATGTGGCATGCATAGGTAGATAGGTTCGGGAGGATTATTTGACCTCTGGAGGGAGGGGTTTTCAAACGAACAGTGTAATTCCTACCCCGATAATGGCGGCACTGTTGTCCGACTCATCCTTGCAACTGGCCAATTTGGCCTCCAACTCACGAATCTAAATCAGTATCAATAATTGGGTAACAATACAAAAATTATTTAGCTTACTTTAGCCTTCAGTTGCTCACACTCGTCCGATTTCGACATCAACTCTTGAAGGGCTCGAGTCACTTGTTGATTCTCAACCGAGATTGATCCTGCAGTGAATGATATCACACAATTCTGAACAAGCTAGGTTTCCCCGGCTTGGGGGTATCGATCTCTGAATGCACTGTGAAAACCCTCGAACAGGGCACATATCACAGTTTATCCATCAACCAACACCAATTTGGTGAAGGGGCGAGGGGCTTATATCGGAGTCGGTGATTGGATTAGTGGGATGCAAAAGGAAGATTGGGAGGGAAATGAGAGGGGATTGGGAGGGGAATGAGGGATCTTCTTATATGGATAAATTGTACCTTCTTTCTTCTTCAATAACAGCCATGTAATCTAATAGATCTAAATACCCATATGTCTCATACAATGCCAGTAACAATTAATCGTTCCGGAATTCATATTAACCTGTGAGCGACATAGAGTCGACGGAATTTTGGAGAGTCCTTCTCAGCTCCTTCTCGTTCAATCTCTTCGCGTATTCCTCTGATAACTGGCCGCTCAAAATAAAACTCATTGAAACAGAATAAGTAAAGAATTTTTATAACACAGTTATTTTGCAAAGCAATTTAATTTAAAGCTCATATAGTTTGTATCAAGCTTATTTACCTCAGTTCAGCATTTCTCTTGTTCAATTTATTGTTTTCTTCGCGCAGTTTCTCGACTTCGTCAAAAGAGGGAGCACGATAAAGAACTTCTTCCTAAATTGATAGTATTATTTATAATTAAAATAAAGGGTACCAAAGGTAAAGTAGTCTTCCCCGTAGTTTCTAATGAAAAATGAGCAATACTTTTTTTTAAAGCTTTGATAATATCTCTCGAACGATAATAATTTATTCATCTTCGGGATTTGGATCTGAGTCCGAGCGACAAATTGTATTGATTTTATTACTTGAAGTTTGAAAGAATAGTTAATGACTGGCCTTAAACTGTGGCCCCACACTGTCTCTTCTCACCTGCTCAAGAGATACAACTTGTTGAGACAGCGAAGAAATAATAGCATCTTTTTTACGTATCTACAAAGCCATGATTTACTCGCTACCTAACTCTGGCAATGCCAGCTCTTTAAAAAGAACTATAGCAAATATTACGTCGACTGACCTCTTCATCCACTTCCTCTTTTACATTGGATTGAATGCTGTCACTGATAGTCTTGAGACTGATCAATTGGTTCCGGGTCGCATCCAATTCCTTCTCCAATCCCTCGTTTTTCGAAGAAAGCTCATCAATTTTAAGCTGTAGGGAGTTGTTTGCCTCCAAATATAAGAATTATTTCGCAATCGATGTCTAAATATAAAGACGAAATTGATTTCACATTCAACTCGATTTTAGTCGTCGAGCGGAGCGCTCACCAATGACAAAGTAGACAATAGTAGACAACAAAAAAAAAAGATTTAGCAATTCAGCTTCTTGATTCGAGTTTTCATCGACTCAGTATTACAAAAAAAACGAAACAGAAATCCAAATAGCGATTGGGAAGCACCAACCTTGATCGACTCTTGGATAATGGAAAACTCTTGCAGCTGTTTCTCCATCAATGACAACGTCTCCGACTGACTTCTCAACATAGTTGAGAGGGCATCAGACGATTGAGAAGAGGCCATCGAGATTGAACCTACAATGGCAAAGCGTTACAATAAATTGTCAAACGTCCTAAACAAAGAACAGATAACGAGGGATATTGAAAAGACCTAGTTTGCAATTCAAGAAGCAGCTTACAATTTAGAAGTCCTGTCTCATTCGTGACCGTCGGATGCTCATTCCTGATGGTATCTCCATCAACTAACGTGGCAGTTGAGATAAGCATAGGATGGAGCACGAGTGAATCATTGAGAGACGGGTCGACCGATCGATAGGTACTGTCTACAAAGAGATCAATGTCACAACAAATAGGGAAAATGTAACTAACTGACCAACTCCAGACTGAATCACTTCAAAGTCGTCCTCGGAGAGACTTTGAAACTGTTCGGTGGCCATGATCTAACTGAAAAGGAAAAAAAATGGAGGTCGGTAAGAACGAAGTGTGGGAAAAAGAATTCTTTCGAAAGAGAATGAGTCACTCGGGGAGAAATATTATTTTAGGAACGTGCAAACCGGGAAATACAAATTGATAGCCGGGAGCCACTAGTGGTAAACATCGCATTGTGGGAATTCAAAAAGGCGTTGCATTTATGTTTTTCTCAATTAATTCGCAATTTAAGAGATGTGCCTCTCCATTTTTTTATTAAAACGCTTTCTCTGTAAGAGCGGGAGGGGGATGGCACAATGATTCAAAATGCTCCGATCGAGCTGAAATTTGTTGTGGGTACTCCCTAGGGGTTAGATCTGCCACCGGTAACTTTTCATGGTGATTCATTCTCATCATACACGAAAAATAAATTTCATTTTTGACCCTCATGCGATATACCATTTGATAGAGCATCAAAAGTAATGTCTGGAGCTCGATTTTCAGCCGTCGTCGACAAAGCATGACCGATTTGCATGGTTAATACTGCATTTTTCGACAGTTTTCAATTTTTTAATTATTTTCGTCTTATTATGTACGCTCGCTACGACCAGAAAAATACATCTATACTTGTCAATTATTGAGCAAGTAAAATTGCTCCATCTAATAGATCAAAAAATAAATATACGAAAATAATTTGAAAATAATCGCATCTGACACGTTAAAATAAAGTGACACAGCTAACAGCACACTCGCTGGCACAACACCACGAGGGGCGGGACAAAGAATGGACGCCTGGTTCTCGCTTAAAATATAATATTTTAAAATTCTCGAAGTGCTGTCGTGATTCTGCATGCCCGAAAGCCTCGCAACCGAGAGATAAGAATTTTAGAAAGATAAAAAATGTCTCGAATACTTGCCGGGGCTTGGGAGGATTCTCAATAGATGGAGAGGGGAAAGTCACCTCTCCATCGACAAGAAATTGTTTATGACAGTAGCAAGTACGATATCTCATGATCGATGAATCTATATCTTCATTACTCGCATTATCTATGATTGAATTCAGCAGATGGAATACCGAGTGTTGAGCCTTGCCTTGTGCCCGAACGTCGAGTAGTCGTGGGATAATGTTATCCACTAGTGGGGAAGGGGTAGCTACTAATATCGTGAGATTATTTTCCATTCCTCTCGCATCTGACCTTTGACGAACGTTCGAGGGGGCGGAGAAGGGAATCTAAGTGTCCTCCTCCGCCCTTCCTTCCCCCTTCCTCTCTCCCAGACAATCGATAGCTCGCTAACCAGCACATCGCATTTGCTCAGCATTTCAAACGCACGATAACAGGGTCTAAGGGGTATCCGTGACGCTCGCCACGAGTTAGACTGACGAGAGAAGGGAAGAAAGGAAAGAGGGAGAGGGAGAGGTAGACATAAACATCCCGCGCGCTCTTGGGATAAACAAGTAGAGACGCGCGAGCGAACTAGTGAGACGGGGCGAGAATCTACACTCGGGCCCGGCGACACATTGCCTGTGAAGTTGGGGTAACCCTACGATACAACATCGATTATAGTAAGAGAGCAGTAAATATCAATCAGAAGGACGCTTGACCAAAACCAAAAAAAAAATTTAATCGAATGACATCGATTTTTCCATTTCACGGTCTCCACGAAAAGGATCAGTCTTTGAGCCTTTATTATCTGCTCGATCCCATCACCTAGCATCAAAGGATTCATACCACCAATATTTAAACTGTGCCACATCGAGAAGAGACAACCAGCTGTTATTATTATCAAATAATTGTACATAATCGTAGCATCTTTTTTCTGGATGAAAATACTACACTGATTGGAGACCCGTCCATTTGGATATACAATTCGGGCAGTGTTAGCAAGTATTCAATCGTAAACACTTCGCGATGACTCGTTTTTTCTGCAACGGAAATGGATTAGGTTAAGTCAAAGCGTTTTCTCTTACGATGAATGGTCTTCATGACATAGTGTGTACGAATTGGTTGATAGAAGAGGCGTGTGTACAGGCAACTGAAAATATTCTTTATTATCATTACTGATTATTATCACATAATTATGTCATGGAAAATGACAGTCAGTGCTAGGGTTGCAAGTTCGAGATCAATACTCTCGCACCAGTGCGGGAGTCTCGCAAGGGTGCATCTGGTTTCTCCCACCCACTGGGTGCCCATTAAAAGTGGGCGGAGTTTGCACAACCCAGTGGGAAACCAATACCTCACCCGCTGGGAACCCACTCGCATTCCACCCCCTGGGTACCCATAACCCCACCCACTGGGAAGCCAATAGAGGTACCCGTTTGTACCCGGTGTTACTAGCACCCACCTTGCCTATAAAGTCTATTTTTGAAGCCTTCATCGGACGGCCTCGTATTCGAGCGTTGTCTTACCTGCGATCACCCGGGTGGTCGTATTTTGGATGTAACCAACCACTCGTGGTCTCACCACGTGTGTTTGGTTACTGTATGGGGACAACTCATACACTTATCGATCAACAATGCCCATCTACAGTACTCTCCCACCCACCGGGAACGCACAACCTCATCCAGTGGATACCCATACCCTCACCCACTGGGTGACGCGGTGAGGATATGGGTACCCAGTAGGGTTGCCGGTTCGAGACCGAGATCGGGAGTCTCGCCAGTGCGGGGAAGGGAAGGGACTGCGGGAGTCTCGCACCCTTGCGAGACTCCCGCACTGGTGCGAGAGTATTGATCTCGAACTTGCAACCCTAGTACCCAGTGGGTGATGTTGTGCGTTTCCGGTGGGTGGGAGAGTATTGTAGATGGGCATTGTTGATCGATAAGTGTATGAGTTGTCCCAATACAGTAACCAAACACACGTGGTGAGACCACGAGTGGTTGGTTACATCCAAAATACGACCACCCGGGCGCTCGAATACGAGGCCGTCCGATGAAGGCTTCAAAAATAGACCTTACAGGCAAGGTGGGTGCTAGTAACACCGGGTACGAACGGGTACCTCTATTGGCTTCCCAGTGGGTGGGGTTACGGGTACCCAGTGGGTGGAATGCGAGTGGGTTCCCAGTGGGTGAGGTAATGGTTTCCCACTGGGTTGTGCAAACTCCGCCCACTTTTAATGGGTACCCAGTGGGTGGGAGAAACCAGAGAAGGGAAGAGGTCAGTGCGAGAGTCTCGCAAGTGCGGGACCCCCGATCTCGGTCTCGAACCGGCAACCCTAGTCAGTGCAATATTTTTTCTGAATAGGATGATTCAAACTTTTTGACGCCCAAAACGGTGGGTACGCACTCGAAATCAATCTAGAGAATTATCTATATATGCCATCCATCCCTTATCACAGCATTCTCCCCCGACAGAGAAGGGGGAACACTTTACAAACGCACTCGCTCACTTTGCATGAACCGAGCTACAAGGCCTGGACGGGGGGAGCGACCACTCTCCCCGCTCTGTGATTTAAATTGAGCGGGAAATTGCAGTTCTTTCGTGTCGGGATTTTGGCGCGAAATTTGCATCCATTGTTCACCCTTATCTGGAGAGAACAATGGGGGTCAGAACGCTGTGTTATGTGCCCTCACATCAAAATAAATATAGGCCGAATCGAATTTTTGGCCATCCGTGACCCCCTACACATCTGTTAGGTTCTCGTGAAAAGTCTCTTTTTCATCTTAATACGTGTACATCTCACATGTCATACGTAAAATATTAACTTACGGGTCGTTAAATTTTTCTGTCTATAATGTTTAATATAGCATATGTGATTTTTCGTATCAAAGAACGGGAATTAAATATAGAATGTTCTCACTTTACATGTGGTTGTGCAAACGGGGCTTTTGTTGTAGAACGATGAACGCTCGGCTCCATAACATCCCGCCTTTTTTCCACGTTGTAAAAATTTCTTTCCTAAAAATGATTCGACTGATCGACGGATAGCCCGAATACGAAGAGTGTAGATGAATGGATTTGCGGCCAGTTTGAGAATCACCTGAAAAGGAAAGGCAATTATCAATTTTATTTGTATTTTCTTATTATTTTCGTCCAATGCTCTAACTTTCAATTTTATATCATTTGTAAGCTACATTTAGACATCTTTAAAAAGTTTGCATTTTTTCGGGTCATGGGATCCCGGGACAGGCTGCCCTCTCTCCCTCTTTCCGGTATAAATACTATAATGATACTGAAATCTTCTAGATTCATCGATATCTGGGGTATGATTTTTCAGCAGTTAATTATGTTGCATGTGTCCGGAGTCAGTATAGAAGCGCAAAAAAACCCCGGATCAATAAATGAGCATCGTACCAGACAGTTTACTGTGGAACCAAAGAATATTCCCGCATACAGACCGACATGATGCATGTAGATGAACATGCAATCTTGCCTGAAATTAACCAAAAAGAAACAAAACATTAAAATAATACAGTAAAGAATAATCAAGAATAAAAATACAACATTTCGAATTGATTTTCGTAATTTACAATTGACGCATATGTGGTAATATGTGTGGAAGATGATGGGCTTACTTGCATACAAGAATGAAGTAGCAGACGCAGATTCCCCATGAGAATGTGAACGTAGATACGATAAGCAGCGTCGTCCATACTAATTTCAATCGAGAATTCACGTGGTTTTTACGAGGTGCGCATTTCGTACTACTGCAATATTGATCGAATCGCTTCCTTCCCCCTGTTGCTATCGAGCTCACCCAGTAGCCTCGGTAGTCTTGTTAAACTGGGCTTTAGCTTTGAGGAGATGGTTCAGAATTATGGCTGAAGTAGATACGATGTGTGGATAGTATCAAGCAAAACACGGCTAACCGTAGATGAACAACGTAGCTAGTAGAGGTAGCATGAATACTATGAATATAGTTATTCGGAATGGAGCAAATCGATTGTAGAAGACGAAGTTGCACCTGGAATCGCAAGAGAATTTCTTATTTTTGGCGGGTCCGCAGAGCGCCAATTTTTCAATTTTTGTTTTGTATAGTCTATGTGTCAAAAACGCGCTCTTTTACAATTTTGGGGGAAAAGTTACGAAAATAGGTAGTGTTATGTTGCCATTCTTACATACATTTTTTCTTTTATAAAATTGTAACGATACCCAAAAATTTTTGAATTTTCGAGGAGAACTTTTCTGAAGAAAAAATTCGTATCCTAAAAAAACTTACTTGGGATGTCGGAATCCATCTCCGGGAATAACGAAGAACCATGACGCGGTGAAGATTACAGGAACTATCCAAAGAAGGAAAACGAGTGAACGAAGACGACGAGATGTCACGATCATCTAGATATTTAATCGGTGAATCAACTGTGATAAGAGATGAATGCCTTTATACATTTATGTACACATATGTATATCATTAATATTTCTCTCATAGCGTGCACTGTGCTAGAACACGTATTTTTTTAACTAGCCAGCTACACTCGCTGCGCTCTCTCGCTGGCTAGATGTCACCGGGTTATCCCATTCATCTGCAAACGCTTCGCATCGCCGGGTTTGTTTTCTTTGAAGCAAAAAAATAAATATAAATCCTAAGTCGAGTTAAGGTATTAAATAGCGAGCTATTCTTGCTGCGCTTGCTCGCTCGCCAATGTCGCTGGGCAGTGAGCTAAGGTTTTATCCCAATCAGCCCCAAAACACTCGAGCGCCCGAAAAAAATACTTGGGATGGACTTCGTGGCCAGCCACGTGGCTCCATCCCAATTTTTTTTCGGAACGCTCTCGGCCTCACAAACCTTTCGTGAGCGTGATACGTGTGTTTGCAACGACACAATGAAAATAAGTACTAAATCGAGTTAAGGAAATAAATCGATATAAAACTTTTAAAAAACTTCGTGGCTGAAAATAATAGAAAAATTAAAATTAAAATTATGGTAAAGGTCTGAGTCCTGAACAATGACTTTGAAGCAAGTTACTTGCGAAAATAGGCAAAAAAAAAACAGGATATTGGATATGGAGGACGCGGTGGCGCTGTGGTTGTGTGCCAGGAATGCGATTCGGGAGATCACGAGCTCGACCCCCCCCCCCCCCAGGGGGTTAAGAAATGTTGGAAGCGGTGAAAGCGACAGTAAAGAAATCCCCTACCACGTGCACATAACACGGGCGGTATAGCCTCACGCATAGGTCTCCGAAAGGGACAGACTGAACGCTGAATTGGCCTGGGGTGGCAGAGCCCGTCCTAGCAAGGAAAATGCCTAGCACCCTTACCCTACGTCGGAGTGATGATGAAATTAATTATTTATTTTTTTTGAAAATTTTCACTACGAGTAGTTTGGTGCCAAGCACGATCGATTTGCTTGAGTTTCCGGCGCAAACGGAGCGAAAAACAAGCTATTGCTTAATGATGACGAAATTATATTATCGATTTGTTTGTTGAAATTTTGTTTCATGAGAAGTTGTTTGGCAAAGGATTTGAGGTTGTACGAAGAGTTTGAAGCGAGTTCTTTGAAAAAAATTTGGACCGTGACAGACAAACCGACAGACAGACAGACAATCTGATATTTTAGTACTGAAGAATTACTTTCTCAGCTGATGTAAAAGTCTGGAAAAAAATTGTTTCCTGTTATTTCTTCAAGTTTTTTTCATCTTTGATATATGAGATTTGCGTAATAAGTTTTGCTGAAGAAGCTGACTTTGTATTTGAGAGGCCACATTGTGCCAATGAACTGATTGATTGCGAGGGCGAACAGGTGCATGTCAGAGGTCAGCATACCGGAGATGCGGAAGATCTAAAACATTAATTATATTCACTTTATAAAATACCAGTCGATTTCGCCCCCGCTTTCTGCGTGGTCTGGTCGTCCAGAGGCCTCTTTAATGTGTGCTCCGCTCTCCTCTTATTTCGTGATACAGAAAACGTGCGCAACATGTTTGACCTTGTTCACACTTTCGTGGCCTACCTACGTGACTTTCGTAATAGTGAACAAACACGCAAACGTCTGTGCTTTATTTAGAAGTAATTATATTACGCTTCTTCTTTCTATTAGGTCATTGCTCCTGACAACAGTATCATTCTTTAGTCATTCTATTCATTTAAAACCCGCCAATTCAAAACTTTCAACATGATTTCTCACCTCCAAAACAGCATCGAAACACATCGTCTGCTTTTTTATCCCCAACATCACGGGCATCAGAGAGTTCACAATCAGTCCTGTGATGAGTTCGTTGCCTACTTTATTACTTTATTTAACTATTCAATTCATTGTCTTCGTTTCACAAGAAGTTGCGTGAACACGTGTTTTTCTCTAGGTGGGACTGTTTTTACAAAATAGACTTCTCGTCTTCTCATTTCGCACACTGTCTCCCTAGTCCGTCTACCAAGAGGCCGTTCGAAGACTAGTAACTAGTATTTCGAGCTCAACTATTAGAATAAAGGTAAAAGATAAAGGTCAACCCGGCAATCAAGGTGTTTGCGTCCTGCGGGATATCACTGCTAGGCCAGTGATTATTAGATTACCACGCACCAATCATCATTAGGAAGGCGGCCCACGCATCTGCAGCCGCCAGACTAACGCACAATCTGCACGAACTCCATTATTTATTGTATGGAACAGTTTACGGTGTTGAGGGTTAACCTCTCGGATAAAACAGAATTTCTCGGAAATTGTATTTTTTTAAGTTGTAGCGATAAGTTACCTCAAATATGGCGATACTGGAGACGTTAATTTATGAGCGGAGATAACAATTGTGCCATTACCGATTACTGCTATCTGAAAAGGATCGAATACAGTAACATAAAAGTAAATGTTATAACTTGTTTATCACGGGTTTCCTGTAGTGTTGTTTATTCGAGTATTACTCGCCGAATATTCTGCCTCGAATCACTTTCTTCGAATTACTCGATCGGCCGATCTATTCGCGAGCAAAAATAGCAAAATGATTCGCGAATAAAGAATTGCTCGAGAATAAAATTACATTTATTCGCGAATAATTCTTCGATTCTCACGTAGGCCAGTCGTCAACAACAAGGGTGAGAAATGAGAGAGATTTGAACTGAAATGAGTGAGAGAGAGAAATATTCGAGAATATTATTCGCGAATATATGCAAAATTATTCGCGAATAATATTCGCGAGTAACCGATCACTCGCGAATAAAAATGGAAAATTATTCGCGAATAAAATCAATTCGCGAATATTTTTGATGAAATTACTCGCGAATAAGAATTATTCTATCTAACAACACTAGTTTCCTGTAAGAGTGTAGGAATGTCGTCCACTAGGAAATTTTTTTGTCACCGAATTCCATGAAACTTGATTGGTAGGTACCCTTAGGGGTCATGAAGAGTCCATCCACTTGGTTTGGTCAATTATCGATTTTTAGGATCCAAATATTAAAATTTCCATAACTAGCTTCATTTTCATCGCACAGCAAGGAGAACTCGCGCAATGAATTCGTCTTAGAATTCTCCACAAAAAAGTCGAAGTAGCACAATATGAAATCCGCTCACTCTGCGATGAAGCTAGTTATTTAATATTTAGATCCAAAAATCGATGAAATCGATAATTGACCAAACCAAGTGGATGGACCTCTTCCTGACGCCTAAGGGTACCTACCAAACAAGTTTCATGGAAATCGGGGACAAAAAAATTCCCTAGTGGAAAAGAGAGTTCTTTTTCCTACACTCTTACAGGAAACCGGTGTTATGATGTCTAAATTCCGAATTGGTTTAAAAGACACTATCTGAGAGAATCGACATATTTGTGAAGGGACTTGGCATTCTTCAAAACACAACCTATGCTCTTTCTTGCATGGTAGGTAGTGCGTGATGAGTGCGTGCGGGGAAGGGGGTTTGCTAAGCTTCCTTGCTTCTCCGCGCTTCAGGCGGTAGTGAAAAGTACCTGATGACGTCATAGGGCAATACTCGTAAATCGAATCCAATCGATTCGGGAGTGGTATTGTTTAATTCCTCGTCGAATTCTAAGACCTTCTTACTCGTGAACATTTTTCGCTCAAATTTCATCCAACGCTGGAAATCGATAAATACGAAAATTTTGTCACATTTTATTTTTTAAACCACTTTTCCCGCCGGACATGTTGATGTTTTATTTTCTTAATCAATCCGTATTATGACAACACACATTCAATAAAGAGGACGTAATCTATCTCGGCTCCTAAGGATGTTCAAATTGAGAAAAACCGATAAAAAGTTTGACGATAGTGCTTACAGTACCCTCGAACTAAATGGCGGCTCCGGTTTTGGACGTACGGCTCCGGCTCTCACTTTCACGCTTTGTACAAAAAATGTTCCCACAGTAACCTAACATACTGTATCATGTTACCGTAACCCAGAGTAGCGTGCCCCAGCAGTATCACAAACTGACTTTATTTTTACAATGCTTTAAAAAAATGATTCTTACAAAATTTTCTAGTAATGCAATATTTAATTTTCAAATTAATATTATGATAGTACTAATACGCAGTGTCATCATTAAAACATCACACATTCGAAACACAATATTTCATTTTTAAAGCATTGTAAAAATAAAGTCAGTTTGTGATACTACTGGAGTACGGTACTCTGGGTTACGGTAACATGATACAGTAGGTTAGGTTACTGTGTGAACATTTTTTGTACAAAGCGTGAAAGTGAGAGCCGGAGCCGTACGTCTAAAATCGGAGCCGCTATTTAGTTCAAGGGTACTGTAAGCACTATCGTCAAACTTTTTAGCGGTTTTTCTCATTTTGAACATCCTTAGGAGCCGAGATAAATTACGTCCTCTTTACTGAATGTGTGTTGTCATAATACGGATTGATTAAGAAAATAAAACATCAACATGACCGGCGGGAAAAGTGATTTAAAAAATAAAATGTGCCAAAATTTTCGTATTTATCGATTTACAGCACTGGATGAAATTTAAGCGAAAAATGCCCACGAGTAAAATCGTCTTAGAATTCGTCGAGGAATTCAACTAGACCACTCCCGAATCGATTGGATTCGATTTACGAGTATTGACCTATGACGTCATCAGGTACTTTTCACTACCGCCTGAAGCGCGGAGAAGCAAGGAAGCTTAGCAAACCCCCTTCCCCGCATATACTCATCACACACTACCTACCATGCAAGAAAGAACGTAGGTTGTATTTTGAAGAATGCCAACACTATGTCGATCGAGTCAGATAGTGTCTTTTAATCTCTCTTTGTTGGTTTATGATCATGTGTACCTATACTGATACTAACCAATAATACGATGATCATTGGCGGCAGAAGGAGTGCATAGATGATTTTGAGATGGTCGAGCACATTTCCGTATTGATTCACCAATGGAGGACGAATTGTTGTTGTGAGCACCTCTTGCGCAATCTGAAGGAAGCCAATATATGCGATCATCCTGTTACCCTGGTAAGAGTTTCCTATCAGGATCACAGGAGAAAGGTCCCTTCGGGCATCTTCCTAGAAGTTTCACAGTTGACTTCCTATCTACTTGGAAACCTGCAAGATATACGCTAGGAAGTCAACTGTGATCCTGATAGGAAACTTTTTCCAGAGTATTCGTGTAAACATCGCATTGTTATCTACCCCTTCTTTGACTAGTTTGATCGCTTGGATCGCGAAAATGAATGTAAAATCACTGTTTCCGAATTCGCGTCCAGACTAATGTAAGGTCCACACTAAAAACACACCCAGACTAAGTTGTCTGAGACGGCTGGTAGAAAGGATTGTTTTCGACGTTGACGGTTAACCGTCTAAACCTTTCCTTTCTCACCGAAGCTCTTTCAAATCGCGACCAGTTGGTACTGATTTGCCACCCTAATGATAACACAGCTTATCGCAAGGATATAGATACCTAGGGTCATGTAGATAACCAGAGAGATAGATATTCTAGCTGTCGAAACTCTATGTGATTGTGACTTACGGCTTTTCAGAAAACATTAGTTTTTTCCTCTTGTTACTATTTTTCAAATAATAAGTTCCTGAATTGTCGTGTCTTACTAGTAAGATCCTCTGTATCACATGTATCATATCATCAAAGCTACATAAGTCTAACCTCAGTGAAATTGGCGATCATCGTCCGATTTCCGGGTAATGACGAATATTCCATCGGTAGTCTGACATTATTTCTTTCATAGAGTGCGAACAACGATTTAAAAATCGGGCGTTGAAATTGCAAATTAATGGAGGAGTAGCACGAATATCTTGTAAGCCAATTTGGATAACGAAATTGTGCGATTTTTCAAAATTCCAATGAGAGGCAGATTTACATGGGAATCGAATGAGAATGATCATTTTCCGTAAAAAAAAAGCATGTGACAGGAATAGGTGTTGCTCAATCAACTGATATATCGCGGTTAACATAAAATTTGTTTCTGACATTGAAAAATATTGGCCTCGTCATCTGAGAATTCTCTCTAAAATTTCGGCTCTTTTTTCTAATCATTCTTGAATCATTATGCCACTTCTTTCCCGTTCAATTAGATAAAGCGTCCTACTCGAGCTGAATAAAATTGGGAGGGGGATGGGGAGTACGACAAATGATGAGAAACATTTGGATGAGAAGAGTGAATGGGCCATTTCAACGAGAGAAGAGTATCGTGAAATAGATAAAAAAAGAAATGATGTGAATCGGGAAGAGTGACTGGTTGATGAATTAATGGAAGCTACGCCCTTCTGGTGTGTTTGAGTTGCCTCACAGGGTTGGTTGAAAAAGAGTAATTTCGTAAAATTCTGTGAAAGTGGCAGAAAGGAAGCCTGACATTGACATGTCTATGAGGAGTGACTACTGCTCTCTCTCTCTCTCTCTGTTTCACTCACTATCTGCGATCCGTCTGTCTCTCTGATCATTCTCGACGCTTGTGCACTATCTGTCACTCTCTTGCCTGTCACCCCAATAAGCATGACCTACTCATATCAAATACATTCACATCCGGGACGGCAACAAAGAAGAGAAAAGAATGAATTCACATATCAAAAGCGGATAAATATAAAATGACCTTACAAAAAAATTAGATGGGGATCATAGATAATAAATAATTCATCTTCGGTGAAGGGTAATTTACTAAACCGTGGGAGGGTAATTTATTTTGTTGTTCCTGGAGAACTTTCAGTTCATGACCAAACCGCCCTTTTCAAACCAACGTTCATTGCCTTGATCACTTTTTTTTCGATTTTCTAGATTCAATAAGCAATTAAGAATTTAATGGAGAGTAGAGAAGAGGGATAAATCATGCGCAAGTTTTCTAATTGAAAGCGAGCTTCTTTCTTTTGTTGAAACTATGATATGTTCGTGAGAACTTTGAGAGAAATAGGGAGCACCGAGCCGAAACTTGAAACTCTGTGAGAGGATGAAATTGAAGCCCGGAGTGGTAAAAAAGACACAAGAGGACCTCTGTCACGGGAACGCATAGATTATCCGTGAATTCCTGTTTAAATCAAACAGTCAAGGTGAGCATGAGGTGTTTTCACATTCTAGAAAATCAAAAGTAAGAGTTCCATAAGAGGAGTAGGAAGCAGACCTCCTACGGCGATTTCAAAACAGAAAGAGGAATGGCAGTTCTCCCGAAGGAATCATTACTCCACTGAATAGCGAATGATACACTTGTTGGTAGGAAGGAGAAGATTTATTTCCTCTGACAAAAACAGCACGAGGATTGCTTAGGGATGATATGAACAAAAATATACTGCTGTCTTTAACAATACGTGTTTTTTCACGCTTGATCCTCCTTCGAATTGTTTACTACACGCCCCAAAAACCAAAGATCAGAGAACATAATGAAAATGCAAAGGATAAATCCTTCGGAAAAATGCTACATAAGTTGTAGAATTATTCGGAGTGTAATAAAGCCGTTTGACTAAAACTTACAAAAAACTTAAAATGTTAGTGATATTGAATGATGGTGAAGAGACAGAACGGGGTGAAAAGCTGACGTTCAATGATTGCACAACTGTGCTG
This sequence comes from Pristionchus arcanus, assembly GCA_900490705.1. Lineage (NCBI taxonomy): Eukaryota > Metazoa > Nematoda > Chromadorea > Rhabditida > Neodiplogasteridae > Pristionchus > Pristionchus arcanus. Next base: position 670,409 of record LS485874.1, read on the forward strand.
ATAAATCTCTGCCAATATTCTAAACTAGAAAATAAACCCATTCTGAACTCACAACTGCGCATTAATCGTTGAGAGCTTTACCGGAAATGAAAGTAAATTAAGAAATTAAAGATCAGATTTTGTACTGCTTTGTAGAATTTTCGAATTTTCGAGTGTTCGCCTCATTTCTCATTGATGAAATTTCTAACTCACCATAGAAAACGTAATGATCTTTCGTTTTCATACTCACTTTTCAAGGTCGTTAAACAAAAAAAATTAAATGATTTATTCACATGGGACCCGCCAGAGTAGGTGTTCCGAAAAATATTAGAATTCGAAATATTGGAACTCGACACAATTGAGAGCAATGACAGCTGTCGCGAAAGCGCTATGTTTAATTCTAGATTTGACCCTTAGTATATTGCCTGATCTTGAATTTGGAATGCATCAAAGCGTCGATTAGTAATGACATCTGAAAGGCGCCTAATAAAAGATGCATCTATAGATGCGTAAGATGTTTATGAGATTATTAAAATGTCGGGTTGATGGCAAACCATGCCGACTTTCATGGTTTTTATGAATCGCTAGCATGCCAAATTGAATATGTCATATTTGAGAGATATTAAAGAAATTATACGTCATGAAAAATATTGGAACATTAATCCAGTGTGCGAATCTATTAGGGCACCTTTTCGTTTCATGGTATGTTTAGAATCCCAGAAGAGAACTTTAAAAGTACTAAAATATTGCCGGAAGAAATATGTGGAAGAAGACACATCACAAAAAAAGAGAGAAGAACCCACAAGAGGCTATTTCGTATATTTTTGATGCTTCCTCGACACTCCTCTCACATTGCAATTCAGCTTTCTCCAAAACAATACCAATTCGAGAAAGAAAAGGGAGTTTTGACGAGCAAAACGGAAGTGGAAGGTAAATCGTCGTAGGCTCAGCCATCACAAGTGCGTCACATTCGACGACTTAAATAATCACTATTTCCACCTGCCTCGGCCCCCTGCGACTCGCTTCCTCGAATAGTCACCCCCCCCCTCCTCCCTTCCTCGGTAAATAGAAATGGGCGATTGTGATTTGCAATTATATTTACGAAACATTGAAACTCTGCGAAGAAACAAAAACAAGAGTGAGAGTGATGAAAAGGTGGGTGACAGCTCGAGAATTAAGTGTAACAATCTTAAGCTAAGAGAGGAGTTCAAAGTGCGGATATATATAGGACATATCACATGACATAGCAATCATTTCCCGACCACCTACTTTCTGCGAGCTGGTCCCACCATATCTAACTAGATCATGAATCCTATATTACGATAACAAATAGCCATAATAAACCTGTAGTACTATAACAGCGAAACAAAGTGAGAGAGAAACATAAGGAAAAGGCGGAGTTTGAACAAGAGCAATGAAAAAGTGGTGGATGAGCAAAATGAACTGGTAGTGGGAGGGGGTGAGACGGAGCAAGATGGAGGGGCCTTATGTCGTTGCCTTCTCAGTGGTTGAGGAGAAAAATAAGCGTCTGCGAGACAAGACGGTTCGGTCATTAGAGAAGAGTGAGGAGGAAGGAAATGGACTGAGAAGTAAAGTGGAAGAGGAGGAGAGTGTGAACAATTATCTACGACACTGAATCCACTGAGACATTTAATCGGCGATAGTTGCACGTTATTCTACTGGAGGGGGAGGGGTACAGTCGGCTCAACGAAGAAAAATTAAATCTAATCGAGCTGCGCCGTGACAACAAATTCACACTCGAGATACAGAAGGCAGGAGGAGGGAATTAAAGAATAAGGAGATAAGGGAAATGGAGGGGAAATAAATATTCGCCTTCCTACTGAGAAGAAACGGAAAAAAAACGACAACAAAAAAGCATATGAAAAAAATGACAACAATACTCTCGCACTTAAGGAAAACTACGAACAACGAAATATTAGAAAAAAATTAGAGAACCATAGAGAACCTACGAAATCAATAACAATGCCTATTTCCAATCTTATTGAATAGATATCACAGTTCGGTACCCCATTTAGCGAGAAATTTGGTACGATCGTTGCGCCGTTTCGAAACTGCATCCATACGTGTTTCGAGAACATCTCTGTCCAACTTCTTCGGTGAAACAATTTCTGAAATAAATAATATTTGAGGAGAGATGCGGGTTCGTAGGATTGGTAGCACTAGGAGGCAGATACCGCGCACTCAAGTTTTTCCAGGTAGGAGTCCGCAGGGAATGAATTTAGTAGTTCAAAAGTAGTTCGTAGTTCAATAATCCTTAATGTTGGTGAGTCTTGAAAATTAGCGTTTTCACCCTTTTATTGATGAGTTTTTGAATATTTTCTAGACTTTGGATAATATTTGAAGGATTGCCTATTTTTTAAGCACAAAAACGAGCCGTGAGATGTTCTACTTTTGCGACAAAGCCCAACCCCTCCATAACTTTAATTCGCGAATGTGACCCACTAAACCGAGTGTTTATTGATTGTTCTGGATTGTTTTAGTGAAATTCAGATTTATTGCACTAAATCAAGCATGTTCAACAATCCGCGAACAACATTAAACTTGCATGTAAGCGCGTTTGGAAATTTAGCCAAAAACGCGATGCGCCGATCACGGTACCCGCAACGCATTTAACCGTAGGAACCGCTGGTGTTGCTGTGCTCCTCATATTTTAAATTGAATTGCGCGAGTTGTTGTTGTGTAAATTGAAGGGGAATTAGCTAAAAACGTTCAGAACACAGTCAATGAAAATAATTTTGCTTCACTCATTTATCAAATGCAGCGAGTGTTACCCACCTTTCTTGACAGAACTCCATTCCATGTCCATTTCCATCGTATCTCCATTTAATTTACTGTTTCTTGCCGACCGATGAGTATTAGCTAACGAGGCAGACCAGTCCAGTGCAGCCACCTGCAATCGTTCAACATCATTACACTAGTTGCAACTACATTTTAAAAAATAGGGCTATATAAAAAATATAAATAACTTTCATAACAGTAAGAGTAGCATGAAAGAACTTCATAATCTCACACCACGAAATAGCGGGACTGGCAGTCCCAGCACTGTTTTTTACCACGGTCATGGTAAAAAAAAGAGAGGTCGTCGGCGGCGTATCGTCTTGACAAGAATATTTGATTATCGCAAGCTATTTAAGTGATTTTAGCAGAATGCTTGGACAAATCAAATCCTTTTAAGCTATTGTTCATCCATTTATTCTGAATGGAAGATTACCATGTGGTGCTTGATATTGCCCAGATGAGATACGCTTGCTCCCGAGGAATTAGCGTTCATTCGTCCTCCGAACATTCCGGACGACTCTTGCGAGATGAGAGCAGAAGGAGGCACTTCAACCATCGCCAGAGTCTGCAACAATGGACAATTTTTCCTCCTTGAAACTACTAATTTAAAAATGGAAGGTGAGACCATCTAAAAAGCCGAATATTTTGCGCAGAAACCACATGTGAGCATATTTATTTGAATATAAAAATGATTTTTTTGCTATTTCTGCAGTCAGCTGATAAACTGCTTACATCACAATATCCAGTTGCTCCTCCAATATTCTTAGTGAGAGACATTCGCTGTCCTCCGATCACCAGTTCCACTCCTCCATCCGCAGTTGCCTTCATTAATCCGACTCGATGTCCACGAGGAAGTCCCGAGGAGCAAGGAGGAGTCTACAATGGCAAGAACTCTCTCTCTCTCTCTATCTCATAAAAAATAGATTGTTTCAGTGCCCATTGGTGGATGTTTCCTAGCTGAAAAACAATTCCTTCCTAATATGATCGCATTAGGAAGATTAAGTATACTTCCACTGGTTTCGAACCCGAAAGAAGAAGGAATCAGAAAGATCAGTATAACTCTTTTAAAAAATACATTGAACTGAAATTATAAAGTCGAAAGTTGCGCATCTGCCAGTTTTCAAGGGTATAAAATTATCTCAGTCAAATGAAAATTCAGGAATGGAAGAGCTTTAATCAGTTATAGCTAAATATAATAAACTGCTATCAGTGTTGAGCGACCCCTCCAACTTTGGTGAGTATCCCCGTGATTGGACTGCAATGCACCCGAAATTTCGGCAAAAATATTGATTTTTCACACATTTACCCCCGGAAAACACCCTCTTGTAACCCCGCAAAACCTGCCGTTGGTGGTTCGCGCTCAACACTGACTGCTGTCCTTGTAACCCCGATTTTCGTATGAAAAGACAGCGTGTATTCTTTAGAAATAAACGGAAACACACCTCAGGGGCAGCAGGGTCGGCAAGAGGATCTCTTCCCTCCACCGTCGCCCGTGCAAGAATAGGCACGATGGAAGGAATTTGTAGAAGTAGGAGATCACCTGAGCCACCTATAATTAATTCATCTTCGACAGTTCAAAAAAACGGTGAAGGTAGACGTATTTGTAAATTTTGAGAACCATTGTAATTGTTTTTTGCAGAAAGTCATCCATTGAACGACAAATAATAAATGATAAAGAGGGCAGCACAGAAAATCATGCGAGCTCACATCTCATCATTTTCTCCACTACTTCGGCTGCTTCTTTTGATCTCGTTAATGTCGGGAAAGAATCTTCTTCGTTAAGAACGGGAGAGATACGTGGCTTCCTGCAACAATTCATCCATATACAGTATTCAGAAATGAGCCCTTCGAGGAGCAAAGAGTTCCGGTACAATGAACATGAAATTGTAATTGAAATAGTGGCTGCCTACTGCATTACTTCAATGGAAAGCAAGTTGGTAGATCACCATACAGGGAAACTGTTCATTGTGTGAGAAATGTTACCCTTACAAGTTCGACGGAGCTCCAAAATAGTGAAAATTGTTGCATACGTTCAAGTGTATCGAATATTTAACGAATTCTATTGTCTAGAATAACCCGTGAGAAAAAAAGCTCACTCGTCCTCGTCATCGCTCATTAATTCTTTCTTGACACTGGTAGACACAGCCATGCACTTCATGAACTGTGCTTCCTCCTCGATGGGAGTCACCAGAGGGAGAACACGACCACTCTTCGCGTCATTAAGAAACTGAACAATTATCATTTCATTCGATTAGAGCTCTATAATTGTCAAGTCAGCATTAGTGCGAGTGCTTCCGCTCTAAATTATGTACTTTCTAAGTTATGTATTTATATTGTTTGAATTAACCTACGTTATCTCTTAATAGATCTTGTAGTTCCTCCTCGTCTCCACTTTCGTCACTCTCCCACAGTTCAGCGTATCCACGAGCGGAAGAAACTTGAGCCTTTGTCTGAAAAGCAGAGCGTAATATATTTTTTTTCATGCAAAATGGAAGCTAATCTACAAAAGATAAATAAGAATTAAATTTAAATGAAATTACTAACCAGCTCAGTATTAGCTGTGGTCTCTTCTTTGATGCGTTTCTGAGATCCTGAAGAAAATTAGCTTTAATTTGATGCGAGCTTACGATTCGCTTGCATTTTAGATGTTCATAAACAGTATTTATATACCTCCCTCGAATTCCAGCTTCACTCGTTCTTTCTTGCGATCTTCAGCATGCAGACCGTCGGAGAAGACTCCCATGGTCTGTAGAGCACTGTGTATTAGACAAACATGATAAGTGTGATACTAGCATATGTTTTTTTTAAAAGATATTTCAAATTACACAGCCATTCAAGGATGAATAGTTCAAGCATGACCAAACGAAATAGGAATTATTGCGTATGGTATACGAGTATATGGAAGTCCCTTTTCCTAGACCTCCCCCCCCCCATCGAAAAAATCCTAGACCTCCCCCCCAATCGAAACAATTAGCCACTCAACTGAAATTGGTTCTCATTTGTGTATGCCCATCATTATATGCTTCCAAATCGTGATTAAATCCAGAACCACTATACCGAGAGTATCTAATGAACGCTCTGATTCAGGTCAGTGTAATATAATCCATGTTTACCTGAATCAATTCCGGTTTAGGCTTTCCTGCTCCTGCACCTCCCCTTCCTCTTCCTCCACGGCCACCCCTACCTCGTCCTCTACCACGACCGCGTGTTCTAGAACAATAGGTTACAATACTGCAAAAACATTAAATATAATATTATTACTTCCAAACTCACTGGTTGTCGTTCGACGTTCTGCTTTCCTCTCGCATTCCCGCAAGCGCGAGATTAGGAACACCGCGGCCACGACCCGCCATGTTTCTAAATGAAATATAACTATAAAGTGGAACGAGAGAAAGATCAAATCAATGAAAAATTTCATAGTATAGGTCATAGGGTACTTCGTAAACTGCTTTTTGCTAAGTGAACCACGCGCGCGCCATTATCCTTCGCTTAGTAAAAATCAGATCATGAAACCTATCTAGCTAGACAATACCTAAATAATGTATTAAACATTACTTAATTTTAATTTAAATTAAATTATCATAAGACTTTCAAAATAAAATAAAACTCCACCGCCTCAACCTTCTTTGGGGGTACGGTATGCTCATGCAATTGAAAAGTGATTTAATTAATGTTCCTTTATAATATTTAATTTTTATCGTATTTTCAGTGCATTCTAGAGAAACTTTGTGCTTTTGAACACATCCGCTGAGCAGTTAACTTTGTACTTCGAAATTTTGAAAAATCATAAAATCATCCACCGTTATCTGGAACCCCACCTTTTTCTAAAAGGTACCGATAGTGAAACCTCCTGTAATTAAATTTCGCCATCTTTTCTCCTCTTTTTTATCTGGGTCTCTGCACTCTCCCCCTTTTCCCTTACCTTTTGCTTTCGTATGCACGGAGGTTCAAACAGCGCCTTTCCCCACATTTAATTTTCACTAACAGCGGCGACTCTGCCCACTTAGGGTGTGAGAGCGCCACTCTCTCACTTTCCTACACTATCTCCCGCACGCAACGCACCCGACTGAAATAGGCGTTCGTCGTTTTCATTCCAAATTGAAATAGATTCGGAACTCTTGCAACGAAAATTTTCGAGCGGCAATTTTTGAATCTTTTTTCTCTTCGCCGTTTTTAGATGTTGGTACTGAGCGCCCATGGTATGAGGAGAGAAGGGTCTACCGGACGAGAGACACAAGATCGTACATCAAGAGGGAGTTGCATCAAGAGGAACAGGAATCGATGGCAAAATTTACTTACAAGAGATTTCACTTTCGTTTATTTTGGAATCCTCTCGCAATGCCGATCCGATCTTTCCTACTCTCCACTATTACTAGTGGCGTAGAGAGAACTCCTATTTTGCAACATAATTAATACAAATTATGAAAAAAGGAACCTTCCTATCGTCATCAGCATGCAATTTGACCACATGATGTATATTCATGTAACTTTAGCGATTCCGAAGACGGAGAAACTATTTTAGAAACCTGTTTTCGACGTGACGTATCTGGAGCCAACGAATGCTCGATGTGAAAAATTAGTGTGTCCATCGTCAGCAGCACTCTCGAGAATGACAAATCACAAACTTTTTCGAAAAAAAAGTCATGGCGTGGCATGTCGTATCGAATCGGCATATTTTTTTCTGAATTCTTCGTATATGTTTACATAATATGCCAAGTTTCCAGGAGTAGGAAAGCATTGGAACATAGGAAAAAATTTTTTGAAAAAAATAAAAAAACGAAAAATCGATATTTCATCGATTTTTTCGAAAACGAAACGTGCTAGGCCCACGAAAACTTGGATTCTTACATAACTTTTGATGCTTTTTCGAATGATATGAGGCCGTTTGTCTAAGAGTCGGACAATGCCCGGCACAGTGATTTTTCGAAAACTTGGGAATAGAGGTTCTCAAGGGTGGTGATCATCGTAGTGAACTTCATTTTGCTCAAACTCATTCCATGCATCCGTGCTGCAACCATGCTGCACTGCACCATTTTTCTGTATCTCAAATATCCTTCGACAGAATGTAATAAAAATTTCAGACCAACCGTAATCAACCACGCTGATTCCAACTATGATATTCATAACTTCTGATTTTCATGGGGTTTCTGTAAAAAAATTCTTTTTCGAATACCAGGGATTAATGACCACTGAATTTATAATAGAAAGATGCGCCTTGTCGAGAGGTTCATTTTTCATACGCATGTTATGGAGTTATGAGAATCCGTTTTTTTGCAATTCTTTGTTTTTCTTTTACTTTCGCTTCTCGATTCCTAATTTCTCGTCTCTCGTCCGTTGTTATCGTCTCATTCGTCACTCGAAACGCGAAGAGCGCGGTGCGGGAGGCGAGTAAAGGGCGAAATAAGAGTGCAAATTCAATAAAAAACAAAGAATTGCAAAAATACGGAATCTCATAACCCCATAACCTGCATATGAAAAATGATCCTCTCGACAAGGCGCATCTTTCCATTATAAATTCAGCGGTCATTAATCCCAGGTATTCGAAAAAGAAATTTTTAACTGAAAACGCATGAAAATCAGAAGTTATGAATATCATGGTTGGAATCACCGTAGTCGATTACGGTTGGTCTGAAATTTTTATTACATTCTGTCGAAGGATATTCGAGATACAGAAAAAGGGTGCCATGCAGCATGGTTGCAGCACGGCTGCATGGAATGAGTTTGAGCAAAATGAAGTTTACCACGATGATCACCACCCTATAGAACCTCTATTCCCAAGTTTTTGAAAAATCACTGTGCCAACCATCGTAGGGTTCTGTTCGATTCTTACGCAAACGGCCTCATATATGACATGATGGGGTAAAATGAAGATGAAATTTTCCGAGATCAAAGATCAACTTTGGAGGTCATATTTTTGGCTGAAGTGTATCCCACCCCTAGGGAGTCTACCCACCAAGTTTGAACCCCCGGAGACCATTTTTGGCCACTGTGCCACCCCTTCCCCCGCTCTTACGCGGCGGACCGCGTATTAAAAAGAATTCAATTTTTTTTATATGTTCGCAGTTCTCGATTGTTAGGAAAACGGCCTCATATAGAGATTTGATGTTATAATTCGATTATAAAATTTGTTTATCGAAGTTGTTTCCACTATTCAGAGACTAGAAAAACAAAGATAATAAGTGTCTACAGGCAATGGTAAGCATAACAGGGTGTCAAGGACAAAGACGTTGTCAAAATTAGTGAATTGTATAGTAAGCGACCATATTTAAGCAGATTCGATACAAGTGTGATGAGGGGATGGAGCTAATTGAGCAAAGTGCAAATATTGGTGCAAGGGGAAATCAAGACAAATTAGGGATCTCCTCACTACTAATATATACGCAGGGGTTTTCTCGAAATTTGATGGTGGAATACTTAGTTTTGAAATGTTCGTCACTGGAGAGAAGAGACTAGAAAACATGATCGAGTTGCGGGAAAACCTAAGAAGTGGATGTGCATACAGCGAACAATGGCAACATTGAGTATTTGGGGGGCATGTGTGAATGTGTTGATAGCGTATCGCATAGAAGACAATAGAATCGACCCGTGATGGAGATAAAACGGTAGAGTGCGTATAGTATTATGAACGGAGCAACAGAGAGGGATTGATAAGCACCCATCAAAAAGAAGTTGATATGTGATTCTTGCTCTCTACGATGCCATCATTTAAACGTCATATCCCTTAGCGTTCTTAGCATCGATACTCAGGCCGGACGGACTCTTCTCTGGGCCCGCATTGAATACCGATCCACTTGCGAGTACGTTAGAACCCCCTGAAATGATATTGGTGAAAAGGGAAATATTCACGGATAAATTCGCAGCAAGGTCACTCGATCACGCGCTAGAATTCTCGAGACAGTGTTGCATTACAAATCTGCTTGCATCGTCGATTACCAAAAATGCAGTGAATGAGTATCCTCACCGCAAGTCCAATATAGTCACTCGCACAGGCTGAAGCCAAAAATAGCACTCATTCATTTGTGTATATGTGTGCTCGGTGGGTGCGGTATGCGAGAAAACGTAGAAAAGCACCACACTACGAACGTTGTTCTAGCTGCTTGGCCACTTGAACTCGTCTATATGAAGCACGAAGTCGTTCAGCTGTCGAAGTAGTAAGCGACGATGGATGGGAAGAGGAATTGGTTGCAGATTGGAAGGCACGGACTACTCGCATCTGAGAGAGAAACTCATCTACTATCAATTGAAATTTGTGGAGAAAGAGATAGAGAGAAGAGAGAAATAGAGGGAGAGAGAGAGAACTGAACCAATCACCATACTGTGTGTGTGGATACTCTAATCTACACTTATATCTATGAGTTGACGTTCTCTAGTCTCTTCTACAGCGAGTCAGCTGCAATAGATGCAGCCCAACAAACCTGCGTTTGCAGTCGAGTCAAGCCGAGAAGCCACAGTAACTGGCCGGGTCGAGAAGGTGAGCTGGTCGACAGACCACTTTCTCCCTTGATACCTCCACCAAGGGAAGCAGAAGAGGGTGCATCGTATTCACCATTGATAAGGATGGAAGTGGGCTGAACCTGAACAAGAGAAGGAACGAATCTAGCAGGCAAAGACAGGCCAATTCTATGGGAGGCCATTCCACTTGAGGATGCAATTGCTAACAGTCCCTTCAAGCGAATCAGTTGTTAAAATCTCTTACCTCGCCTCTTCCGAAAGAGATGCTCTTCGGCAAAATTGATGAAGGTATGGTGGTGATGAGCTGAAGTAGCTAGATTCAGGCGGGATTTTTTTACTTTTCTTTAGATACATTTGTAATGCAGTGTTGTTTCATAGCATCTTTGAGGTATGCAAAAATTAAGTGGATAGACTTGCGTAGACTTGCCTGCCCCCAGATGAGTTCTCCCAATCCGAGTGCAATGCAGAATGCCCATTGGACGGGAGTGAGAGGATGTGTCTGTACCCATTGTCCACCGAATTGCACGATTATCACCTCAAATATTAGCGATGATAAATCATCACCCTCGTTTCGAAGGCTCTCCCACCAGTACTACGGAATAGAGACCAAGCAAAATAGGAGCTCGTTCCTAATTGTCATAACTATAGCTATATCATAGATAATATACCTGCGACACGAGCGTGATCACCCAAATGATGCAGAAGATCGGGTTGCTCAGCAGACCCTGCAATACAGATTCCAGTTTTTTTATTGTTACATTCGATTTGAATTCTAGCACATATCTCTGAGATCGTTAGATGGGACTGTTCTCTCGGTCTCTCACAAACGCACACTGAAGATGTTCCGCTCTCCGTGAATTTTTCTTGCATTAATTTCATTGCAGAGAGTCATCATGACAAATGCGTTGAAGATGATGGTGTAATGGGCAGTAGGCAGATGGGAGTTCGGATCGGTGGGAGGCAGATCGAGGAACGCCAACTTCGTTCCTAAATTACAGAATTGCACATGGAAATTAGTATCTAGCTGACCCCAGAAGAGGAGGAAGAAGAGGATAACGAGTTGGTAGACAGCATGACCGACGATATTCTTAACCATCGTACGAGATATCAGCGATTTCGTCCTGGAAAATATTATTGTCAATTTTGTACGATGACGGTCTAAGAGGAACTGTTTCGTAAGTTTAACCATGTAAGTCAAGACTTCGGACCTACTTCAAGATTGAAGTGTCACCAGAGTAAGCACAATATCTAGATCCTACTCCTAGACCCTCCATAAGTGAGTACAATAATCCCAATCCCATAAATCCCTATTGCCTCCTGTTGTCACAGTAAAATATATTTTTTTAAGAAACTCAATATTTTTATTTGCTTTTACGTTACACAGGAAAACTATACATAAGCTATTTTTCTATCCATCTTACTATTGTAATTTGCTCACCTTCCGTATGGTTTTCTCTTGAGCAGCTCTTCTGTAGGCATCTCTGTGGCAAGAGCCAGAGAAGCCAATGTGTCCATGATCAGATTCACCCACAACATTTGCACAGCCTCAAAGGAACAACATGATATATCAACTAGCAACTGCGGAGAGTCATAGTGGTATCAGATACGGCTCATTACGCATAGATTCGCACCTTAAGTGGCGAATCGGAGATAGCACACGCTCCGACAAAGGCAATTGTCACGGCTACCACGTTGACTGTCAGTTGGAATTGGAGGAACTTGGCGATAGAATCGTATACATTTCTGCCCCACATAACAGCCTGAAATCAGTGTTGGTCGAATTTGACTGATAAAAACGCATTTAAAAAATCAGACAATATAAATGAATGGTTCCAGAAAAAAGTCCACAAAATTATTAAGACAGCCATCTTTAATCTGAGCACAAATGAGCAAAATACCTTGACGATAGACGTGAAGTTGTCGTCGGTAAGGATGATGTCTGAAGCCTCCTTTGCTACGTCAGTACCAGCGATTCCCTGAGATAATTTGAGGATTGGAGCGAGCATGTTCATCTCTCTCTCACCATGGCAAATCCAACATCGGCCTTCTTTAATGCGGGCGCGTCGTTGGTTCCATCTCCAGTGACAGCAACGACCTCACTAGAAAGAACTACTCACTAGGGTTGGTCAAACGAGGCGTTGCGAGCCCGCAATCTCGTTATCATTAAGACAACGCTACTACTCGCGATGTGAACTCAATGGGAATTAGTTTTCCCAGGAACCCCAAACGCAAAAAAACGCAATATGTCCATTATGTTAAGGTTTTTTTTCGTAATTTCCTCCTGATCACGAGCACAATGAAGTTGCTAATCAAAAGTGGCTCACCGATTCTTGGAGCACTTCGAGTCAATAATTCCCTTGACGAGAATGTATTTGTCCGTGGGCTGAGCTCGAGCAAGCACTCTCAGTTTAGGCCAGATCTTGTCCAACTTGTTTTGATCCACCTGGCAATGCATATCTCATTATTGAAAGTGCAATTTTTCCCTCAAGTTCATCAGCGAGTTACTAAAATAAAAATAATCAGAAAAGAACCAGCAATAAATAAAATGGAACTTACATTTCCCTTCTCATCTCTGATTCTCGCATTGAATTCACTGCTTTCGAGAGCGAGGAAATCCTCTCCTGGTTTGAGAATTCCGCATGAAGTGGCGATCGAACGAGCAGTGTTGATGTTGTCTCCTGCATCCAGATAGTCATTTAATATTGTACCATCTTTATGGCTGATCTTCCCCCATCCCAGTTTACTAGAAATCTGCACACTTCTCCATTACACCACTCACCAGTGACCATTCGCACGGTTATTCCAGCATTCTGTACCTTCGCGATAGCTGCAGGGACCTTGAATAAACCGAATAGTTAAATATCAAAATGAAAACGCCCACCTCAGGTCTCACGGGATCTTGTATTCCGATCACAGCAATTGCAGTCATTCCATTTCTCACCAATTCCTCGTCTTCCCAGTTGATATCAGCCGTGAATTCCTCCTGTTTGTGAAAGAAAACCATATCAATCATACATTTAGTAAAGTGAGTTGAGAATATTGGTCGATACATTTTAAAATTTTCAAGAATAGTACATAACGTGTGTGATGGAAAAAAGGGATGGCTCAACAAACCTCGTTCTCCTTTTCCTTCTTTCCAGCAGGCACAAAGTCTTTGTACGATAGGCCGATTGTTCTGAGTCCATCCGATGCCATCGGTTCAATTACTTCTCTCGTCATTCGGGCAAGTTGATCCTTTCCGAATGCTTCAAGCCGTCCTCCTGCCCCTAGCATGAACGTCGATCTGCAAATTGGAGCTCGGGTTGGGGAGTACTTTTAATTGGTAAGTAGATTTCGTTCCGAATTCGTCAATTGTTCATACAGGTTTATCCTGACATCAGGCAATGGGCATGCAGGAGGAAACATCATTTGGGAGGGGATTGGGATCTTCGTACTTAGAGATAAAGGGTCAAGGGACGGGATCTTGATTTGTTCATAGCAATTGACTAAATATTTCGGTTTGTCTTTTTTTTCGCAGCAATCTTCTTCTAGATCCGACGATAACAAGACGATTTATACCTCGCGAGAATGTGCTCTGATGCTCCTTTCGCATAAACTCGATATCCACCGTTGTCCAATTGAATGACTGTCATCATTGATTTACGAGATGAATTGAACGTGTACACCTGTTTGGACAGACATCGGTAATCGAATAGCGTAATTAGTAAATATTAGACTGACCTTGAAGAGGCTCTCTTCCGGATGAGTAGCTCTGATATCGTTGAAATTCTTTCCCAGATCCAGAACAAGACCAAGTAGAGCACACTCCGTTTTATTGCCCACCTGATTCGGTTGTTGGTGATAATAACACATTCGCCGTACCTGTGTTCGCTGTCCTCCAGGAGTAGTCGGTTCAACGGTGTTCGAAGAATAGCCAGAGTTGACACAAATTCCTTCTATGATGAGATCCTTTGTCGTCGCATCGAGACCGACTGGCTGCACTTGCTTATTGAAGTTACCTGCAACAACATTTCTAGATATTCAACGAATCTATCAACCATCAATCATAAATATTTTCTCTCGTTTGCCAATTTTTGTGAACTTTATACGCGAGATTACCAAAGGATAATTCCAAAAAAATATGTTACCATTGATGTAGCTCTGCACTGCTGTCATTCTGTTTGTGGTCAGAGTTCCTGTCTTATCCGAACAAATCGTTGTCGCGTTTCCCATTGTCTCGCATGCGTCAAGATGGCGAACCAGATTGTTGTCGAGCATCATCTACACATTTAAATCTAATAGGGTGTCCAGAAAGTTGAAAAGAAAAATAGAGGATAGTGTAACGGATCTCATGGAACCGTTTTTCTCTAAATTAATCCGAAAACTTTCCGGACATCCAAATAGAATGATTATCACATATCAGCCATGCTCTCTATCTCATGCGTCTGTGTTGACAATTTTGAATCTTTCTTTCGAAGGGTGCAGAAGTACCGATTTTCGCTCATATTCTCCCAAAAAAGACTTTGCGAGTCACGTTCCCTCTCAATAGGTCCCTCTCCCATTCTTCACCTCTTCAGAAGACTTCCTGTCATTTTTCTCGCTCTCACTCTCTCTCTCAAATGAAAATCGTTTCCGGTCGCCCGCTTCCTTCCCAATAACTTAGAAAAGGGGAAAGGGGGAGGCTGAAGAGAACGCAATATGTGTCCGAGACGGCGACTTAAAAATGAGGATGGCATGCATCATACCTTCTTAACAGAATAAGTAAGTGCGAGAGTGATGGCTAGTGGAAGTCCTTCAGGAACAGCGATGACGAGCACCGTTACTCCGATAATTATGTAGTTAACGAGATGGTTGAGGTCTTCCGCCTCAATTATTCCAACATTTTAATTTAACCTTTTTTTGGGAGAGAACGATGAATGAAAACGGGAGAAAATGAATTTATTCCATTTGCATTCTAGTCATAAATTTCGCCCATTTCCATCTACGATTGCTAATAATCAGTCCTACTGCTAAAGATTGGCTGCTAAAGATTCCAATAAAAAATTAACATTGGCTTATGTTGCAGAAAATTAATAAACATAAAATTTTGAAAATGAGGCTGATTCATCAAAAAAGCGGTCATGTGAGAATGTGTATTGTGTGTTATTTATATAAAACTTACTTTGACAGGTTGTTTGGCGATCATATACTCGGAGATGCAGAAACGCACGATGAGAATTATAACCGTGGCCAGAGCAACGACGGAACCTGCGGGCGCATGAGAATTAGCAAGACTCCAGGAAAATTGTATAAATGAAAGGTTGAATCCTTCTTTCAGGCCATGAAACTGATGTTTAAATACATACCGATATATCCAATTTGAATTGCAAGATTGGAGAGTTTGATCTGAAGGACGGACTTGGAGATCTTTTCATCTTCGGTTGGAGGAGAGGGTGAGGAAGAACTTTTGCTGCACACTCCATTTCCATTCGAAAGCGCAACACCTGACAATATTTATTTGAAGGCTATCTTCCGCGATCTATTAGGGTGTCCCACATATTTTTGGAATTTTATATTATCTCCGCGTGTATGAATCAAATTGTTTGGTAACAAAGTACACTACGTAGAAGAATAGTGCGTCTATTTTTTCCACTTGATAGCAGGACGAAACAACGCGCCATGAAGAGTATGCAAAAGATATAAGAAAAAGTGTGCGAAATTCTATAAAATCATATTGGGCTTAATTTCAATAACGATAAGAGCTAAAATCAAATGTGTTACTAATATCGACTGTTGAGTGGGCAATAGTCAAAATGAGAATGAATCCGAATTCTGAAATTGTATTGCATCATCAATATGAAATAAATATCATTTTTTTGCACTTATTATTTTGTCTAGATAAACCAACTCCGTAAAATATTACATAAAGTGTACCATTGGCTTACATGGTTAGGCAGTATATTGTGAGAAAAAAATTGAGAAGGCGCGGCTAGCTAACAAGTGAGAAATGTTGAAAAACTTCAAAAAGTGCTCTACAGGAAATGCCATTTTCGATTCAATTAGACCGCCTTCCTTCATTCGCGAGGAAAAATCTAGTATTAGTGTTTTGAATTTTACCTTAGACTAACCTACTGTAGTTGCCACAACCGGGGGATTCCCATCTTTACTCTCGGTTGATTTACAATTTTTTAAAAATATCACAAAAAATCGACACCTTAGCGTATTGCTTCATTATTAGAAAGTACTTCCCGAATTTAGATGCGTGATAAAATTCTTTAGGAGTAGCGTGTACTATAACAACATAAATTATAAGGATACCCTTTGTAATCTATTCGGAATATTACGTTGAAATAAATTACCACAAATATGTGGGACACCCCAATACTATATTCTGATCTATTATTTTCCGCGTATCTTTACTATACTATTGCAGGCACTTGAATTAATTGTCCAGAGAGTCTAAGAATTATCCTACCGTTCGCTTCTCCGTTTTCGTGCGTTCCATTCGTTTCAGGTTTTGTCGAGCTCGCACCCAGTAGCGCCATGATGATTCCTGGAAGGAACAGAATCACTTGATCTTTGGTGATTTAACTTGATGGATTGTGGAAACATGGGTCTCTGTTCTGACCGGTTCTCGAATTGAGTCCGACAGCAGTGATCACGAATCGGCCAGATCCTTCCATTGCATGTGTACCAGACAAAAGCATCGGATCAGCATCAGCAGACTTCCTGATTAGATCCGACTCTCCCGTCAAAGACGATTCATCAATCTTGAGATCATTCGACTGGATGAGAATGCCGTCCGCAGGCAGGAGGTCACCTAAAACGAAAGTCGGTTGTTGAGGAAGTGATGGCTAAATTCAGTGATACAAACGACTCTCCGTATTCTTTTGTGTGTGGTGAGCGTTTCATTTTTTTTCCCGAAATGATTGAAACATTTTGTAACTCGTAGCGGAAATTTAATTAGGAACGATGCATCTTCTTCAATTCTAACGTTTGTGTCCGTATATCATATCAAACAAAACCAATGCTGACTTTAAGTTACAAAGTTTCTTACCGTATTTAACTCGTCCAATATCTCCCACAACCAGCTCGTTCACTACCACATCATGTGCCTCTCCTCCTCGAATTACAGAGAAACGATGTTCCGTTTCGATCTTCGATTGGAGACCTTCAAATATACTTCCTACGTCATCGTCAATACCTCTCCCTGATTTTATTGACAAAAGACTAAGCAGAGCGAGCACTCGTTGTATGCTTCGTTTTTCCAGGGAAATCAGAAGAATGAACACAATTACGAGAATGTTGAACATAATAGACGACAACATAAAATGCACTATGATTGTTCGGCATTGTTTTCTTATTTTCACCTTCATTTTTGCCAACCTCTAAACTGTCGTTCCTTCGTCCAATCATTTAGTGCCGTGACCATGACTACTACCAGCACAGCCACAAGAATAGCCACTCCTTCAATCCAATTTGCTGCCTCCTCCGATGCATCGTGATGTTGTGCTGCAATGGGCGTCGACTAGATTTGTGCCATCCTAGATCGCAATTATTGCATCACATACTAAATTGTATCTAACACGGACTAGATACCACACAACCCCACCCTCAAAAGCTCGCCTTAGCCTGAATACCACCTGTTGCCCCTTACCCGACATTAACGCATAATTCTCGTGATGGTGAATAAAGAATAAAGAATAAAATTAAAGGTGGTCGTCCCACTACTCACAACTGGGCGGTTTGTAGAATGAGAGGCCGAGGGAAACGGCGGCGGCTGCGATAAGGATGATGAGGGTCACGTCGTGCAATGCCTCCCACACAAGTTGAAGAAATGACTTCGAGGGTGCAGGAGGAATCTGAACGATTCTAATGTATTCTCATACTTCCAGTGATTTTTTAAAATTTCTGTCGCACCGAAAAACCACCGAAAAATAGAGAAGAATCTTTTTCTTTGCGACTTCATTTCAGTTCCGAACCTCATTCTTGCCGAATACTCGCTCTCGTTTAGCTAGTTCGGCGGGGTTATTAGGAAGTCCGTTGACGGGATCCGTTTTGAGTCGACGGCACAGACCCTCAACTCCACCATACGTCGAATCGATCTGTAATTGATAGTAATCGTTGTACCGCACTGGATAGCTTAGCCTTTTCGAGTGTTGAAATAGTACAGCGGGATTTGTTACCACCATTGTTTTTTTCCATAAAAAAAGGTCATATTCACACTTTTATCCGATAGATTTGAATTTGTTTCCCAATCTGAATCTCCCACCCCCCCCCCATCGGATCCATCGCTTCTTTCGCTTCTCCAGGCTTCTATTTGGCCATAGAATCAGAGTTAATCTACATCGACAGAGAGAGAGAGACAGAGAAGCGCCACCGGTTCAGAGAAGGAACGAAAATTTTGAGATGAAAAGATAAAGGGAGAGAGAGAGAGAGAATGAGATCGATTTAGATTGGATAACCCTCACTCGTGCGAATGAGATGAATGAGAAGAGATCAATCTTTGTTGATTTGGGGATAACATAGAATGGTATTATTCGAGAAACCAACCGGTATAACCCCAACATCAAATTACCTTATCGAGCGCCTGCTTACTCCTCAAATCCATAAGATTCCTCAATTCCATCACATTGCAGCCATACTCTTCCCCCGACATAGTTGACGCCTGAAAAGAGGCGAACTAAGAAACTCAATTTCGGGCCGTTCTCCATTTTCGTGATAAAAAAGTCTATACCTTGATGATATCAAGACGTATCGGCCGTCAAACCTTCGGTGTAGTTCTTGGTTGAGTAGATTCGTTTAATCAACCTCAGGTTGAGCCAAAAAAAGAAGGCTCGAGAAGGCTTAAAGGCCTGTAAAGTTGGATAAAACAAGGAAATGATAACAGAGAGATTCAGTTTGGTATTTTGAACAATGGAAGGGGAAAATAAGTTCAGGAATACGAAAGTGCAGGCATAAACAATCTTGAACGATAACATTTAAAAATCCACTGAGTGTAGTTTGAATTGTTCTCTTTCCGTGAACGAAAGACTCAATCCATATTTTCACGTGAGTAGCTCGCGAATATTATCAACGAATGAGATGATAGAGCGAGAAAAGAGACGGAAGAAGATTAGGATGGATATATCTAGGGTTTCCGAAGATGAGAGCTTGGGGATAGAGTGAAGTGACTTTCAGTGTGAAGACAAAAATTCTGGAGAGTGCTCGGTCCTTGTACGTGAACAAAGTCGCTAAAGCTTAACCTCCCCCTCCCCTCCTCCCCCTAATCTTTTTTCTGCATGCAATAAATTGCAAAAAAAAAGGAAATTCGTAATTGGGGAGTGAAGAGAAAAAAGCGATAAGATACGCCGGATGTGGGGGTAGTTGCTGCAATGTGGAGGCTGTTCGGGTATTCATGAGATTTCGAGAGAAAGAGAGATTGATATATCCCTGTCATTTCTCCTCACACATGAGCAGCCCGATTAGGGAAGGTGGAAGAGGAGAACTCAGAAGGAGAGGGAGAGAAGGAGAGTTGGGCGGAATGGAAAGGACGAAATAGGTGAAATAGAGGTAGAGCGAGGCCCAACGTCGAAATTGGTCCAGAAAGTTGTTCAAAGAAGGAGAGGGAAGGAAGAGAGATAGAGAGACACGGACTTGAAAAGGACTCGAAAAGAGTCGTTCCGAAACAAAATTATTGCATTAGAGTTTAATGAGTATTAAACTGTTGGGGATAAGAAAACACGATCACAATAGTAGTGTTATCTACATTATTCATTACTTCCAATTCATTATTCATTTTTTTAAAAACAATGACTTATCGATAGTGAATTGAATTGATCTCGACCTTTCCTTTAGTTGGGGAAAAAGAGTGAGGAGATAGTGAAATGAAAGTGATACTGCGAATAGAGGTAGTTGAATCAATGAGAGGATAAGATAAATGAGGGCGGTGCAAATCAACCTGTGGACTACATTATAATACACGAAACGAAATTTTTTCGCTGCTTTTTGCATGTTCTCAGTCGGAAATTATTTTGAAAATATAGAGAATAACACCCCGCCAAGTTAGGAACACATAAAGTTCACAATTGGTACTTTCCGGGAATGGCACTTTAAATATTATCCAATTTATGTTCATGAGAAGGGACTCATTTCAAGTAGGTCATTGAAGATGGTTTTCTCTAAAACGATCTAATACTGGAACATATTCCATGGATTTCAGCTGGTGAAGTGAATATCTAAGAAGAGAATGGACGGTTCTCTAAACGGCCTAGAGGCCCACAATCGTTGCGTCAAGCGACTAAGAAGAGTGGAGCTTTGAGAAAAATAACACTCAATCGGCAAGAATGGTTTATGGTAGATGATACAAGCCAAGGAAGGGAAATGTGTTCAGTGCACGATCGTTATTAGAGCAGATACTGATATAAATTCGGAATTCGTTAAGAACACATCATTTCCGCGGGTGGATGTAATCGGGGTCTGATTCGAATGAGAGAGAGAAGGAGGAAGAGGAGGGGCGATTTGAGAGCAAGTTGTGAGAAGATAGAGAAGTGAGATTCCTCACGGAGGATCATCCACCTTTTATGCTAGAATGGGATGGAAAATGACGCCAATCGGGCACTGACGCACGAAAGGATGGAGAATAGGTAAGGACGAGCAGTCATATTTGCATAATTCCTTTTTTTCGGAAATAGACAGATTCGAGAGAAAGTGTCGAGTGAATCGGCCTACTAGCGATAGGTTGGCCAATTTACGAGCAGCAAACGGTGATAGGAAAGGGAGAGCAAGCAGTTTTGACATCATTGGAGGTGCGCACTCTTCTCCTTTCTCTATCTATTCTTTATTTTGACCATGTATCAGTGAAAGGTCAAGAATTGAAGGGTGTGAAAGAGAATCGATATCCACCGAACGAGAATCGTCGATCTCATTCTGTTGATATTACTCACTCATTTCCGCTCGCTCAAATTTAGTAATGCGAGAAATCGATTGTAATCGATTTAAAACAAATGTAGAGTGATTACTCGGCATTTTCTTCTACTTGATTGGATTTGGCCGAATCGTTCCTGGGTAAGAATGACAAGAGATGAAGAGTGGAAACAATTGCGTTGCGCAGACTTTCTAATGCAAGTACTCTCGAAAATTTTCGCAATCATTGAATTATGAGAAAACATATTGAGTGTTTAATTTGTTGCGGAGCACAAAGAGTAATCAAACGGCAGATAAATAATGGGTTACGTGAAGAAACAATTGCATTCGCAGAGAGTTATCCAGCGACGACTAAGAGAGGAACCATTGCTTGTACGATTTTTAGGGTACTGATTTCTCATTTCAGCTCCATAAAAACTGGCGGCATTTACATTCGGATTGGTGCCTCAAGCATCAATCAGTTTAGTCAAATTGCCGATGCCGATGGCGCTTTTACCCTCGCTACGGGAAATGTGCGTGTGTAAAGATTATAGAATTCTCCCATGTGTAACAGTTCGTTCCCTATCCGCCCTACCCATAAGTGGTTCTCATCCTCTGTACTCTCAACTGAACTCCGCTCCAACCATACTTTCCCCTTCCCCCCTCCAAATGTCCAAAACTATTTCATACGCATTTGTGACGCACTTATTCGATAAATGGATGTGATCGATAATGTACTGTTGGATTTTCGTTCCGGGTTGCAATAAACTATCTATGGATCGAGTCTATGTAATTAGTGGAATTGTTTTACGAACGTTTTGCGTTCAAAATATGAGTCAAAAAGAGCGGGGGCAGAGAGGTTCCACCCTCACACCCAAATCGAGTAATTCAATGAATGATCAGTCATTCGTTTGATGTCACATTGATTAGCCAATAGAGGAGAAGGAAAACAAGGGGAATGGTCAAATTAGAGAGAATGGAGACGAGACTTTCTCGTGTGTGAGAGAGAGAGAGAGAGAGAGAGAGAGAGAGAGAGAGAGAGGAAATGGAGGATGACACTGACACAATAGACCCAGTTTGGAGAGGTGTTTGCATTGGAGATGAGCCCCGCTTCTCGTTCAGGAACGAAATCAGAAGAGAGTCTGTACAAATGATGATGAAGAGACGAAAGAAATACTTATGAATGGGCGGAAAACGATTGGGACTCAGAGTGGACCATTTTGAACGCAAAAATCAGAAGGGATAAGAAAGAACTCCAAAAACAATTTAAGAAAGAAACTCCAAAAACAATGGCTTCGTGTTTATAGAAGAATACCAGTCGCGATTCATCACTACAAAAAAACTAAGATCTCGAAAAAATAATGCGTTCTTGCGAACAATCGAAGTTATGTGTGTGAAAAAAGAATGAGAAGGGAGCTATGACAAACCTCAAACCAAGTAGGATTATGGAGATGCAATGATTCTAATTTATAAAAACCTTTACAGCATTTTTCGTTCACATATTTGTTGGGTTCGAAAATATCTATTCTTATCGTCTAAGAGTGGATATAGTATGTTATTATAACGATTTTCAAAGATAAGACGTAACTTTTAGGTTGAAAGAGGGTGAAACAAAGAGAGATTGGAAGAATGGGTTTTTCAAGACGGAAGAAGACGTATGAATAAGCAATTGAGCCGCTTTTCTCTTCTCGCCTCGCATTCATTTCGTCCTGCGAAGACATAAATGATTTCCACCGCAGTTTCTCGGCTGAACGAGTCTCTATTGGCCTCCATCAATAGGTTTTCCCTCCGCCTTCCCCCCTCTCCTCCGCTCCACATCTAGATATTTCCTCTACCTTCGACTACTACTTCTTTTGAAGGGGCACCGGGGGAATGACAGACATAATCGACGATCCCGAGGCGAACGAGTGAAAACGAGCGAGAAAGGTGAAATGCTTACACAGGAAAAATAAACGCATTTCATTCCGAATAATAGATATGTACCGAGCATAAATACATGATATAAGGCGGTGCGAAAACGTGCATTCGTAATCATGATATATGACGGTGCGAAAACGTGCATTCGAGATTTTTATCTTATATGTATTGAACAATTTTCAGCCGATGTATTAATTATTATTTTTCTTATATTGTAGAGCTTGAGAATAGATAGTAATAAAAAATATGTATATTATACAAAGGTTGAATACTCTTCAACTCTTAAATCGATGAAGATCTTCAGGGATTTACACAAGATACTCGATTATGATCAAAGGAGCAATGCCATGCCTCCATTGTCACCAAAAAATAATGAAATCTATGTTGAAAGGTGGACATAGAATGGGATAATCGAATATTGTTGTGAGTGATTATCTTTCTAAGAAAATGGTAATTAAACAGTGCTACTTTTCAGGATCTGGCCTACTTACACAACGCTTGCAGGATGCGCGATTGACTCGTTTCGCAACTGAACTATGAGATGTATGATGGCAGGTTCGAATTTTTCATCGGAAAAAGTGGCGAAGAGGGATGAAAGGTTGAGCGAGAGTGAGAGTGGAGGGCACGGACACGGATAACAGGTTGTTGTTGCAAATCCGCTGTCTCCTCGCGCTATTCTCGATCAATTATCGATGGGGGAAAGAGACGGGCTGTAGAATATCCGTGACCGAGAAAAAGTCGAAAGGCCCTAACGGATGATTGATAATTAGACTAGCCAACTATTTAGAGAGATGATCGGGTAATTTTCGACCCTTTGGACTGTCTATACGGTGCGAGCAACGAGGTGCGCGTCATGATTGGATTGCTCTCAAGTGAGTACATCGAGTTCCTCCCTACCAATCCTGCGGTGTTCATCATGACAAGAGGGTTCGAGGGGGTTAGGGGGGGGGGTTCAGACCAAGCATAAAAATATAACGAAAAACTCAGAGTTCTCGCATAATACGCGAGAAGAGATGGCTTTTTTGAGACCTGCAAGAAGGGATATCTGGCAGTGAACTATTACCAATATGATTCGAAGACAGGGAGTGAATTTTGCCACTTCTCAAAACGTTGCTCGTTGCTTGCGGGCAGTTTGCGAAGTCTCTAATTACCAGCCAGGAGAAAAGCGTTCAGAAGGGCTCTCTTAAGAGAGAGGGAGCATCAGTAACCGGAGTGTCATCCTCTCTTTCTCCCAATCTCGTGTGCTAGAGACGAAATATTGGATATATATTTTGCATTGTGAGGATTATCAATTGTAAAATGATAAACATAATTTAGCATTTCGGTTGAGAAATTAGCGAATACGCGATCGTCATTGGCTGAATTTTTATTTTAAAATGCACACGAGTGAAACAATTGGATTGGTCGAGAGAAATGGGTGCATATTGCGCGGGGTCCGTTGCTAAGGCAAAGAGGGAGAGGCCCCGAAAAACGTAGATACACTCTTCGCATGCTATGGAAAAGAGGGAAACATAACGTTAGTCGACACTCTAGGAACTTGGGGAGAGTGAAGAGGGGGTAATACGGGATAGAGGAAGTGAATGAAGTGCATTAGAACACATTTTCTTTTTTGCTATACATTAGTGCAGTATTTCGGCTGAGGAGAAAATACAAACATTCCGATTTTGCTAATGAGACACTCTTTGTCTGATAGGTATCTTCTCTCCATCAGCCTCTTATGCGAAATAGGCTGAATTTCATCTGACAAACAAATTGCACGCAAATGGGCCATTAGAATCGATGTGTTCCGGAGACGCTTGTATACTCTGCGAAACACGAACCAATACCATTCCTTTTGATCAATAGTATGCAAATCATACCAAAAACTTGTGTTCCTTGGTCATGATGAGAATTAAGTGATCGATGTCGATTATATGTTATTGATTTCTTCTATGCTCACTAATAGAGCATACAATTATTTGAGGTATCGCGTAGTTCAGCTCTTTCATTCTCAGGACTAGAGATGGGAAGGGAAGAGTGATTTTTTTTCGAAATATTGGAGTGGTCGCACCGCGCGGATGAGCGTGCACCTAGGGAAGAGTTGATTCCTATTGATTACAAATCTATTCATGACCATTCTCCACTCCTGCAATTATTTACATTCTACCTTTTTATTCAAAAACTTTTCCTTCCAGTTGGGTGTTTTCACGATTTTCACGATTATGATATCTAGTTGCAAATGAAGTGTTTAAAAGAATTATTGTGTTCTTCCTGGCACTCGTGTAGTGAGTTTCGTCCTTTTTTTAAAACTGTTTCCAGCCTCGACTATCTCGCTTCCATATCCAAGTCCCATTCCCTCCGTTTTGGTGGTGGTGTGTGCAATAAATACGACTTATCCCAAATCTCGCGTTGAGTACATCTCTTTCTCTCTCTCTCTCTCTCTTTAAGGCGTCCATTCTCTTATTCGCGATAATAATCACCTAAAACGGCGGGTTTCTTCAACATTCCATGGTTCGCAAAGGCGGTGAAGTATCTCTGGAGGAGCGACAAGCAAAGGCAACTGAAGATATCAGCAGGAAGGTCAATATAAAATTGCACACAATTTTTTTTCTAATGGTGTTACCGGTTTCGTGGGCATTGTTCATATACTCTTCAAATTAAAAAGTTTGGTTAAATAACTTCCTGACCATCATTCCGAAACCTGCGATTTCCGGTTGCAACAGCGACCATCGATCTATCCATTGCTCTTATTACAGTTACGCAGTGTTCCCGCACGAAAAGATCGCGTGAATGAGACGCTCGCTGCACTGCAGGTATTATACCCTATATTTTAAAAGATGACTAAAAAATATTCTGAAAATCATGTGATTGAAATGTCGAAGAAAAAATACACCACACGACCATTCACTCGTCAGCTTCGAAAATCTGCTGGGCGGAGTGTGCCGCAAGCTAATTCGGCAAGAAATATAAATAGACTAGATATATTGATGTCGCAGCTATTTTGTAATCGTTATCAAATCATACTTATCCTGACCTTATGCAAATGACATACAGGGGGTAACGCAAGGGTGGAGTTTGGGATCTTCGTACTCAAAATGTCGATGGGTCAAGGGGAGGGGGATCTTCTTACATCTTCTTACTTAGTTACTTAGTTCTTACTTAGTTGTTAGTTGTAATTTTCTCGACTGTCGATCGTACTTGTCAAGTTCGCTTGAGAGTCGAAGTAGATGATGCAGCCACCGAAGTCCTAGCAAACGTGGAACAGAATAAACTCACGAAGCAGGCTTCTTGAACGGGGCTTTTCTTGACGGTTGATCACTTGAGACGTTGTGGATCCGTCCTGGGTTCTCCTCATGAAGTGTACCCTGTGGGCAAAACTCATCCGGTTGCCCAAGCTGACGGATGAGCACTTGTGTTGAAGAGATCGTGGGGAGAATCGACAGTTCGACACGAAAGAATGGAGAATCGATAGGGTAGTAAGATAATGGAAATCGAAAATGATGTGTATACTCTTCCGAAGTCAAAATAATTTACAGGAGTTTTCTGATTCTGGGGGAACTCTCTTCCAATCGAGGAATCGGGGCAGAGCAACATCTCTAAATCAACAATTGCACAAAAACTGCTCTGAAGAAGTAAGCTGAATTATCAACCCGACCTCTGGCTTTTTTGCATTTTGTAACAGTAAACATAACTGAAATCGAAGTGATATATTTCAGTCAAATAATAATAAGCTATTGATAGATAGATAAACAATGTCCGCATTCGAAGAATAATTCTGGTATTCGCTAAAAATGTTATTCTTCCTTTGGTCAGAATTGTTTTGCATTAGGCAGAATATCTTCGCAAGTTGCTGTCGGATATTGAGAAGCTGAAGGAGTTGGACGTGAAGGCCAAAACACAGCTGCCTATGTCACGTCAACAACTGATGCAATTCCTAGTGCAGCAGGTATACTTGTTCTCGCTACTTCTACAGGAAAGGTGATCATTGGGTGAAAATGATTCGATAGATCTATTGCAACCTCTCCATACCTATACTTCTCCCTTACGACGTATAAAATATAGAAACGTCAGTGGCATTGTTCAGGGAGAAATTCTCCCTCTATGGATCGGAGGTGTTGATGGGTTCCCTCCTCCCTCAGTGGGAGCAGTCGAGCAGCCTTCGACTGCTCCTCTCAAGATAGGAGATGCAGTTGCTGCTCTTGTAGACGAGAATTGGATACTAGCAGAGGTGGGTAGTATCTTATTCCCAATCCTGACAGTTACTGCTTCAGGTCGAAGCAGCCCTTTCTGGTGGAAAGTTTGAATTAAAAGATGTGGATGATGATCAGCGAGCTCAAGTGAGTTACAGTAACGCTATTAAATAACAAGTTATCTATTCTGCAGCTGATTCTTCCCCGTTCTTGTATTATCCCTCTACCAAAGTATCGAGCAGATCCCAAGATAGATGGTCATGCCATTTTCCCTAGAGATGCAATCGTTCTTGCCCTCTACCCTCAGACTACTTGTTTCTATCGAGGTAATTTGATGACGGGATAACAGTTCTCTGTCTCTTTATTGTCAGGAGTCGTCCATAATGCCCCAGAAACTGCAACGGAGATGTATTCTATAATGTTCGAAGATTCGTCATATCCAACCGGATATTCCCCTACACTCCCGATTCACCAAAGATATGTTGTTTCCTACCGTGACCCACCAGATGTCAGAGACCGTTGACTTCATTCGAACCCAGATTCACCTAACGAGTAAACTTATTGGCGCAACCCAAATGTACACACCGATGATAAAACTTAATATTTCATCGACATGACCGGATCAACAGCGAACACAACTCATAACGACTCATAAATATTAGGAAACCAGGGACTAACAATAGACGGGAAAGGAAATTTGAGAGAACAAAAATCATCTAAAATTGATGCCAAATCGAATAAAGCAGGTGCTTTTAACGATCGAAATGTGAATGGCATAAAACAAGAGGATATAAAACTAAAACGTTAACAGTACACATTGGAAAGAGTCGGATCTTGCTCATCGGAAGAGATCTTGTGAGGTGGATTTGGTCTAACAGCGAAGCTATCGAATTAGTCGACCTCCTGAAATTATGGAATTAGTTAAAGGCATTACTGTAGATCAGCAGCACTAAGCTCGGTAGTTCGTACAGTCTAAGACTGTTATGATCCGTTATGAGCCTTAGCGTCCAAGCTTAGTGCTTAGGATGCATGTACCCAGCATTTAGAGCTTAGGACCTATAGAATAGTTAAATGGCTTCAAAGCGGATCTTGCAAGGAAACAAAGAACTTGCTTCGATGGTCGGCCCAGCTCCTCCTGCGGATGAAGCTCCGGGTGCTCCTCCGGCTCCCTGGTACATCTTGGTGATGATTGGATTGCACACGCCTTCGATCTCCTTCTGCTGGTGCTCAAACTCGTCCTTCTCGGCAGTCTGGTTGGAGTCGAGCCATCTAATGACCTAGAAAAAGTAATTCATTACTACAATATTTAACAAAAACAAACCAGGAAAGTAATTCAACATTGCACTTTTATCGCACACAGTTTAGCTGAATATAACCGATTTAATTTTATTATAAATAGAGCTAAATCATATTAAACGGAAAATAATTAACCTCGTCGCATTTGTCCTCAATCTTCTTGCGATCATCAGCGGAAAGCTTGTCCTTAAGCTTCTCGTCCTCGATGGTCTGCTTCATGTTGAAAGCGTAGCTCTCAAGCGAGTTCTTGGCAGAAATGCGCTCCTTCTGGACTTCATCGTCGGCCTTGTACTTCTCGGCATCGGCAACCATCTTTTCGATCTCGTCCTTCGAAAGACGACCCTGCGAAAGACGACATTGAATAGTCCGTCTCCTAGAGAACAATCTTCAAACCTTGTCGTTGGTAATGGTGATCTTGTTCTGCTTTCCAGTGGACTTGTCTTGGGCCGAGACGTTGAGGATTCCGTTTGCGTCGATGTCAAAGGTGACCTCAATCTGAGGAACTCCACGAGGCGCAGGAGGGATTCCAGAGAGTTCGAACTTTCCGAGGAGGTTGTTGTCCTTGGTCATGGCACGCTCGCCCTCGTATACCTACGAACAATAACAATTTAAGTTGCAGCTTTTCTGATATTTTTAATGCGACCAGCTTTTGCTCCCAGAAAAAATCAAAGTCGTTAAGCTTGCAAACAGACCTGGATGAGTACTCCGGGCTGGTTGTCGGAGTAAGTGGTGAACGTCTGGGAGGTCTTAGTGGGAATGGTGGTGTTTCTCTTGATCAGGGCTGAAAAAAATGATTTATATCACAAATATTAAAGACTATGTGGTGTAGGGTTGCCGGTTCGAGATCGGTTTCGTTATTACGGCGCGAGAGGGGCGGTATGCAAAGAGGATGCGAAAATCCAGCACCTCAAACAAAGGGAGAGGATAAAGGGAGGAATGTGAGAGAAAGAGGATTGCGGGATTTTCGCACCCTCTTTACATACCGCTTCGCTCGCGCGGGATTGCCGATACCGAACCTGCAACCCTAATGTGGTGTGAAATTTCTTCTTCAGTACTTGACTTTAAAAAAAAAACAAAGCTAGCTAATTTTCATCGAGAAAACATCGATTGATGTTAACTCATTTGATCAACTGAAATTTGACGCGCGAGTGCAATAACCTTCAACATTTGTAACAGCATACCACATTTTTGGTATCATTGCTCGAGTACTTGACCCCTGCTCACCGGTCATCACTCCACCAGCGGTCTCGATTCCGAGGGACAGAGGGGCAACATCGAGAAGAAGCAGGTCCTGGACGGCCTCAGACTTGTCCCCAGAGAGGATAGCAGCTTGAACTGCGGCTCCGTAAGCAACGGCCTCATCGGGGTTGATGCTCTTGTTGAGTTCCTTTCCGGAGAAGAAGTCGGACAGGAGCTTCTGCACCTTGGGGATACGGGTCGATCCTCCTACGAGAACAATATCGTGCACTGACGACTTGTCCATCTTGGCGTCTCTGTAAAACATAAAGTTCCGTAAAGACATAACATATTATGAGCAGAATCAAAAACATATTTCAATGTTAGTGTGCCACGTACCTCAGGGACTTCTCAACGGGGTCCATTGTGG
Source organism: Pristionchus arcanus (assembly GCA_900490705.1). NCBI lineage: Eukaryota > Metazoa > Nematoda > Chromadorea > Rhabditida > Neodiplogasteridae > Pristionchus > Pristionchus arcanus. The sequence goes on from LS485874.1 coordinate 700,469, forward strand.
CGCGGAAGAGGTCAGCGCAAAGCTCCTCGAAGCGAGCACGAGTGATGTTGGTGTAGAAATCGATTCCCTCGAAGAGCGAGTCGATCTCGATCGAGGCCTGCGACGAGGAAGAGAGGGTTCTCTTTGCGCGTTCGCAAGCGGTTCGGAGACGACGGAGAGCACGAGGGTTCGACTGGAGGTCCTTCTTGTGCTTTCTCTTGAACTCGGCGACGAAGTGGTTGACCATGCGGTTATCGAAATCCTCTCCTCCGAGATGGGTATCTCCTGCGGTAGACTTGACCTCGAAGATTCCATCCTCAATAGTGAGGATGGACACATCGAAGGTTCCTCCTCCCAAATCGAAGATGAGCACGTTGCTGCAAGAAAAAATGAGTAAAAAAACAGTAACTTTATACAAGGTAAAAAAGAGTACTTTAAAAAAACACGAACCGCTCTCCGGATCCCTTCTTGTCGAGGCCGTACGCGATAGCGGCAGCAGTGGGCTCGTTGATGATGCGGAGGACGTTAAGTCCAGCGATAGCTCCCGAATCCTTGGTGGCTTGACGCTGCGAGTCGTTGAAGTACGCGGGTACGGTAACCACGGCGTCCTTCACAGGCTGTCCGAGGAATGCCTCAGCGGTCTCCTTCATCTTCACGAGAACCATGGAAGAGATCTCCTCGGGAGTGAAGGTCTTGGTCTCCCCCTTGAAATCCACCTGGACCTTGGGCTTTCCTCCATCAGCGGAGATAACCTGGAATGCAATTGTTAAGTTGACATATTTTCTAAATACAAGTGAAAAGTTAGTAGACTGAAGCATCAGAGTTAAAAAGCTCATTTGACCCACACGATTGGATCTCGGGGCAACGTAAATTCATCATTTGCAAATAGTCGGCATTTTTGTTAGCGATTACAATTCGGAAATAAATTAACCTTGAAGGGCCAGTGCTTCATGTCCGACTGGACGGTAGCGTCCTCGAATTTACGTCCGATGAGTCGCTTGGCGTCTGGAAGACCATGCATCTTGGCGGAGAATATTTTATGATTAACTCACCGAAAACGGTGTTATGGGGATTCATCGCGACCTGGTTCTTTGCGGCATCTCCGATGAGACGCTCGCTGTCGGTAAAAGCGACATACGAGGGAGTTGTACGGTTTCCTGAGCATCACCATTGTACATTTGAACGTGCTAACGACGGATAAGGTAAATAAAAGAAAAACACCAACCTTGATCGTTAGCGATGATTTCGACCTTTCCGTGCATGAAAACTCCAACACAGGAGTAAGTGGTACCCAGATCGATTCCGACTGCGTTAGCCTTGGCCATGGCTGGTAGTGGTCTTAAAGAATTTACGTAATGTAGTAGCAAATTGGAAAAGCAGAACAAAAACGCGATAGCAACTCAACAAGGTGAAAATTCGAAAAGGAAATTGGAAAGTGCACTCTTGAATTTTCATTCAAAAAGAAAATTCGCGAAAGAATCATTTTTTCCGTGAGCGCGCACACAGCTTTATATCGATTGTAAATAGCTTTATATTTTCATAACCAATATTGTAAATATATAATCTTAGTCGTTGTAAAAAGCACTATCGAATGATATAAGTCAAAATTTCCAAATTAATAAAATTTAATCATGGTGTGATTGTAAACGTCGGTATGTCGGGAATTTCACTCTGCCGGGAACTCAAATCTCTTGCATTTTTTTTACTACACAGCGATTCGCAGGTTGACGAAAACTAACAGATGTCAACCTCGAATTTTCCGGGAAAATGGAGGGAATATATATTTTTTCAACTTAATTGCTAGTTTTTTTTATTATCCAAGCCCTGACCGTCAGAGGAGCCGTGGTCTGTATTTCGTCGGTGCTGGTTACGGTAGTTGTTCGTTATTGATTACCAATCAGCCAATCAGGACACGACGGTTACAAAATGGGGCGAACGGCTGGTTGGTTACAAAAGCGGTTTGAATTGGCGGTTTAAAATTAGCAGGCAATTCGCTGCGAGACCAAATGTTTCTTGGAACAGGTGATTTCC
>LS485874.1:702691-718700 GCA_900490705.1 Pristionchus arcanus
TGTTTTCCTGCTAAATTTGCAGTGCTTTCACTAAATCGGGAGCGCTGAACAATCGGAAACCAATTGCAAAATTGTATTTAGAACAGTCTGAAAACTTGACCCCAAATGTAGTCAAAAACGCGACGCGTGCTACGGTAACCGCGACGCATGAAACCTCTCGAGTGAACCAGCCGGGGTTACCGTCGTGCAGGAATAGGCGGAGTATTGCTTTTGCACGGACTCAAAATGTAGTGAACTGATTTTTAACAATATTTTATGGGAGCATAACAAAATATTCTACAGTACCACAAGGGAATTTCGAGAGAATGGTGCATGAACAACGTGGAAAATGGATTCTAGGAGCAATATAAGATCAATAGGACAACTCTGTGGTGTTTTTTATTCAATTTTTTTCCGTTACTGGAACTGTATCATGAGAAAAATCGATATGTATAGCAAGGGAATTAAAAAGCGAAGGGGTGGTATGGTAATGGGTGGAGATCAGAGATCAAGCTACTTGTGAATCACAGACCTAGATAGATAAAAGAATGTTCAGAAATGAGGAAAAAGAGTCATGTAGATAAGAAGGCTACAGATTTGGGTTCCAAAGAACTCTAAGTGGAACTATCAATTCTACGGCGAAAAGCTCAATTTTCCAATATATCTATCTAGATCGTCTCTTTTAAATATAATCTGTATTTACGTTTTTTTCTTCTCTTTTTTTGTGGTGCTTTTAAATGGTGATACTTATGATATTTGCAATCGTTTATTCACTGAATCAGGCGCCAGTTGGAGCGTCAAGGCTATAATTTCATCGAGTTGCCATTTGTGAAGTATACGTCAGGCGGAGGCGGCGGTGGAAGATGGTGCACTGAATAGCTGCTCTTATTATCATGATCGAGTGTCCGTAGGCTTGCCATATTCAAACGTATGCATATTAAATTGCTTTCTCTTCGGTGGTTTCCGGCAAGCGAGCATCATTCCAAGAAGTGCGAGGCTGAAGTGGTCAGCAGCTAGAGCGATCGCCAGTAGATATGGCCATCTCAGAATGCAGTGTCCTATCTGAGTACTTTCTTGGCATCATGAGTACCAAACTGCACGCTTACATCATAGCTTTCAGAATCGCATATATCAGCCATTTTGCTACTATGCCAAGCAAAGGGAAATACGACTACACCAGTCACTTGACACAGAACTGTAAATGTACAATTTTATTAATATTTTTTTCCTGAATATCTTACAACTGAATAAGTGCATCCAGCCTACCACCTTGAATACGTGAGTATCGCCGACAACGAATAGTAACTGCAAAGAGAGTGAGAGAGAGAGAGAGATTATTTATTTCTGTGACCACTGGGAGATCTTTGGGGGGGTGGGGCGCTAGGATAAGTTTTCCCCACCGGCCCCCGAGAAGATTTCCCAGTGGTCCCCAGTCGGCACCTTTGATGTTTTCTCCACTGGTGAGTGAGGTGGGGGGCCACTGGGAAACAAAAAACCAGAGTCGTCCAAGTTGCAAAGCAAATATCAAAGTCGAGACCAGGCCTAGGGCCAATTTCTCTAGTAACGCTCCACTAGATAGTAGGAGACACAGTGGAGACTGATAGATACTTGATTCTAACTTGGAAGCTCTTTTCTGCTTGGATCAAACTTAAGCGCCCACACCAGAAAACCACGTCATTGTGAAGATGAAGATTGCGTCTCTTCACGCGGAATGAAGAGACGCAATCTTCATCTTGACAGCCCTAGTGTATCCGCCTCGAACTGCGTAGCGTGATATACCGTGCAGAGGATCTCAGAGTATACGTATTTGCCAAACAGACTCGCTTGAACTCTCACTTGACCCCACTACAGTAAACAAACACGGACACCCATCTGGACCCTCGCTATTCGTGAGCTGGATCAATTTATCGTAACTCACCAATACTGCGAATACACCCATCAACGAAATTGTTGTTGATGCAAGAATCGCAATCGCCACCGCCTGAATGTCGTTCTTGCTTATAATTTATATCACGTTCAGACCGACTCACATCAAACGAATTGGAGACGCTCCTAATCTGCCAAGGCGCGAAATCGCATGGAGCCGTGTAGCAAACATCGTAGAGACCTGCGTGCACGGCTTGAAACCGGTCCGAAATCGGGTCCCCTAACATTTTTTTTGTTTTCTTACGCATCGACATGAAGTCAAAAAATGAAAAAGGATGGACACTATGCAAACAAGGAAGATTTGTGCACAAACGAAATCTTCTTAATTCGCAGATACTGATGAATTAATGAAATGAGGATGACGATTTGTACCAAAGAGTACGGCTCCATTGGATGATGAGATCCAGGCAGGATGAACGAGAACAACGCACTGAAGAATTGCTGAAACATTACTTATAAGATTGTATGTAGGGCTATCAGAATAAAGACTCCGTCTGCTCATTTCTATTTGATAATTTCGCACCAATCCGAGTGAAGAGTGATGGAATATGTGGAATAAACAAACTAGTGAGCTCCTAGTGGAACTCATTGGTGGCTCTATGAAGAGTACCGACCTATTCTCACATTCAGCAGATCGTTAACGCCGAACATGATATAAATTCTTACCAGTTCCGATTCCGAACAGCGCCCACAATCCGGCTAGAATTCTCCAATGTCTTGAATAGTCATACAACTCGAATAGAGGAGTTGTTGAAGTCGCCGTCGAACTGGCTGTCATCACACACCCCGATAGAGTGCTGCAGTCAATCGAATGGAGACGGAGATGTTCCCAATACCTGTACACTACAGGGGAAGTGAAAGGGGTAGCGACGGTGTCCCCGAGGCACTCCTAATGTGGGTAGAGAGAAGGGAAGACACAAGGAAAGGGACGGAGGGACGATGGGACAAACACAGATCGCCTCCCTTCTCTCCCCTCTGTCTACCCAGATGGAATAAGACTATCACAAGAGGAAAAGGTATTAGAGAATGGGCTGAGAAGAGATCACTAATGATCTGAACAGAGAGAAATGTGCCACGCGTTTCTCGCTCTCCCGTAAGCAGGATCAACACGTTTTTGCCCTATGCTACTTATCCTATTGCGAAAGATCAGTGAACAATGAGAATTACAGGTGCCGGCAAACAAAGGTAATGAAACCGAAATGTTTTCTAATGCGGACCAACCCTCCCTGTGCATTTTCTGATAGAAGCAGTGTATTTTTTTGGCCAATAACTGTTAGGCACAATTTGAATCAGATGTTCCATTGATCATTAAAATGCACCTTCTCGGAGAATATTGTTATCTATAATTATTTCACAAGCATCAAGCACTTGTTCAGATGTGTCATCCTCTTCACTTGGACTCGTCTCTTCTCCTCTCTTAGCTCTCGTCTCCATCTATTTTGACTGCCATTTGACTGCCATTGCTCTCATTTTGACTGCCGCACGCGATTCATATCCCAGACATCGCATAACGATTCCCTTCATTCAACTATCCACAACCAACCCTGGAATGGCTGGTAAGATATGGCGAGTATCTATAAGTAAAGTATGTATAAGTGAGTGATCGGGTTTACAGACTTAAACGATTTTCGTTTTTACTATTATTTAAAGATTTTAGGTACTTAGAGGAGAGGAGGACCACGTGAACTTTCAATAGCTTCCTAAAATTCTGTTTTCAACTGACATAGGGTAATCGATGCTGCAGAATCATAAATCCACTAGTACATTTAGAGAAAATTCGATTATCACTTAGTAATTGCCTACAACTCGAAACCCCGCCCATCGTGGTGTGGTGACAGGAAGTGCGAGGTTCGTTTGGTCATGATTTTATCAGCGTTTTTTTTATCAGCGAAATTTATTGATTGGGCTAGTCTAAAAGGCGGCCGCGGCCCGACAATTTTTGAGGTCGATCGATAAATCATACCGTACCATATCGCAATTAATTATACAGTAACCAAGGTCACCGTATCTGGCTACCGTAACCCAAAAATAACGAAATGGCATTTTTACAATAGTGGACCCGCAGGCCGTTTCAATAAACGTTTTTCCTACTTTTGTCAGAGTTTTGATCAAGAATTTTGATCTTTGATCTTTGAACTTTCAATTTTCAATCGAATGAGCTTAAAAAATTATGAAGAAGGCTTCATTTTCATTGAAATCTATCCACATAAACTCGAGATAAAATTTAAGTGTTCATTTTTTAGTTAATTTTGACAAAAATCGATGACATTCCACGAAAATAAGTATGAGTTACTCCTTGAAAAGAATTAAAGAAAACGTGTTTATTGAAGCAGACAGCGGGTCAACTATTAAACTTTCAGTTCGTGATATCCTGGGTTACGGTAGCCAGATACGGTAACCTGGGTTACTATATAATCAATTGCGATATGATACGGTATCATTTATCGATCGACCTCAAAAATTGATGGGCCGCGGACGCGGGCCGCCTTTTAGACCACTTTCGGGCAGCGGGCCGCGGGTCGCCTTTTAGTCTGTTTTTCGGGCCGTGGCCGCTTTTTAGACTTTAGACTTATTGATTGTGTTTTTTTGTTTACTGCGAAAGCAGATAATCATTCGTTTGATAATTGATCAGCTGGAGGACAAATAACATCACGCAGCCTAGATTATAAAGGATTTTGTTGAATTACAGTATGCTGTTTTGTTACAGTATAATGTGTGCAGGCCAGGGTTGATACACGCATACCGTCGAAAGAGCACAAACACGACCTATTTTTAAATCACAAAAAATCACAAAGTTGTATCATCATCTGAAAAAGCGAAAAGATGGGTGTGTAAAAAGACTCAAAATGTTTTTTTTTCGAGCTCTAGTTGCGAAATTCGGAATCTACGCGGAAAAAAACAATACGGAAAACTTATCGGGGCAGCAGTAGCCAGCAATACGACGAGCTTAATCATTCATCAACCCTAAGCTCATCGATTATTTTTCATAGTCGACGTGTGCATGTAATCGATGATTTGTACGTGGGAATCTCCCCATAAAGAATTTGAACGATCTCTATTCATTCTCTATTCTTCATGTAACAGTATAATAATCACCCAATTCTGTGACTATCCATCGCTCCCACTGCTCCCCCTGCATCAATTGCTTCACGTCGCTATTCTTCATGTCACATGATCACTACGCCATGCTTAACCGAACCAGACCACCTCCGGATTCTCTGCCCAGTTAGAACAACTAAAAATATTCAGTTAATCATTTTTTTCAGTACCGGAACTCTATCCGGAAAAGACGGTAAATTCAATTACCATCGTCATCGCAATGGTAACGCTGATCACAAGTTTTTGGCATATTGTATTCCCTTATCATGCTTACATTTTAGTTATCATATGCCTAATTGCCCTGTCTTTCTGCGTCGCATCGAAAAGGAACAGTAAGAAACAATAGTATCTTTTTCTTTAAATTATCGCTATCTCAGACATAGTACCTCAACACCGACAGACTAAGAACGAAATAGTCGAAAGAATTCAAACGTGTAATTTATAAAAAAATTGGAAGCTATGCAACGTGGCCTCGCCAAAATACCTCCCAAAAAACAGATGTTGTCCAGGCGTCACACTTTGAATGTGGAATAGCAGCTATATATAAATAATTAAGTACTGTATTCAGTGTCCCCCACACTCAACAACGTTATCTTGTCATTGTAATTTATGATCATATCGCAATCCATATTTAATTCAACTGTAAACTACTCTGTGTGCTACCAACACAAAACTACTGATAATCTCGATTATTCATTACGACGAGACCAAAAGACTACGGACACAATGGGCGAGCCTAAGCGCAAGGCTTGGATGATTCGACTTCCATGTACTTGATGAGATCGGCGCGCTCGCCAGCCTTCTTAAGCCCGGCGAACACCATCTTAGTTCCGGGGATGTACTTCTTGGGGTTCTCGAGGTACTCGAAGAGCGTCTCCTTGGTCCAGGTGACACCCTAAAAAGATAGTAATGAAATAGTATATAAATTAAAACGAGCAAGAGGTGACTCTTAAACTCGGGATCAGACATCTATCAATATATGAAGATAGCTAGGGCTAAGCTTTTTCCCCAGCCTCTGTCCTTAGTCTGCTCACAGAGTATCCCTGACTCCCAGAAGTGCAGATAAATTACAGGCACAAATGAAATACACTCATAATGGTTATATAAACGGGAAAACCACTGACGGGAAACAAGCTGTTCCAAAAACATTTGAAGAAAACAGTTTGAGCGAATCTAACCTTAGCCTTGTTAGCAGCGGAGTAGTCGAATCCGTCGACAGTTCCGGAGACGCGGCCGATGATTCCGTGAAGAGTGGGTCCAGTTTTGGTGGCCTTAGAGTCGGCGACGTGGCACTGCAGGCAACGCTGCTTGAAAACCTGCGAATCCATATTATACATGATAGAAAATGCGATGGACAACTACCTTCTTTCCGCGTTCGTAGTCTCCGTCGGGAATAGCAGCCATTGCACTAATAGGAGAAACCCTGGGAAAATATATAATAGTAAGATGAGAAATGAGCAATATCGTCAGTGATCAACGCGGCATCACTGACGAAATTACACACACAGAACAGCGAGAGGGAGAGGAGAAAGAGAGAAGAAGAGAAAAGGGGATGAGAGGGAGAGAAACCAACCTCTCACGAAGAGCTAAAAGCCACGATTGTGAAAAGAGAAATTTCGGAATGAATAGGCGAAATCCCCCACATGTAAATTGACATGTAAAAATAGGATAAAAATGGGATCAGACAAATGAAAAATAACAATTTTTCAGGATTATCTAGCTCAGTCAGAATATTCTGGCAAACCTAGTAAAGACCGTTGGAGATGACATTGTAAAGCCATTAACAGATAGCGCATTCGGCGACTGGTGGAATTACCAGATGGGGTCAGAGATAAGACAGTTATAAATCAACGAGTTTTATCCAAGTGCTACTCAACAATGAACAACAGAGAACAACACATGGACTGGCTCCAAATTAAACGAAGTTGGTGTGTGGTGCTCTGGTGGTGAACACACCGGCGCCGCGACGCTTGGCCACGCGATGAGGGAGGGGGAAGCGAATCTTGGAGTCGTGGAAGGCCTTGACGTGCACACGCTTGGCATCAGCGGCCTTGATCGGCTGGACCTTGAGGATGTGGATACGGTCGGCGCCGGCACGATGACGAGCTCCCATATCACGGTAGGCCTGGGTAACAGCACCAGCTACGGAAACATCACGGTACTCGCGGTACATGTTGTGGTGGCCAGTGCGCGAATCGTACTTGAGCCAGACTCCGTAGTTCTTGACCGAACCCTTATTCTTCTCGAAGATCTAAAAAAAATCGTTTAAAATGGGAAAGGATACAAATTTAAAAAAAAATTTCCTCGTCGATTCAACGACCTATATTTAATGACCAAAAATAGCTACGCACCTCCTTGCACTCAAGGATCTCTCCGTTGGCCTTCTTCAGACGACGGAGCATGGAGATGAAGTACCAGAAGCGGGACTTGGCGATGACCGTATTAGATGCGAAGATCTGCATCTTGTAGATAGGAGTCACGGGCTCCTTCTCGGTGGGAAGCTTGCGTCCGGTGACGATGTACTCATGGAGAACCTCTCCCTTGGCCCTGGTCGGCATGTTTAACCCTGTAATAGATAGATATTAATGGACGCGAAGAGATTTTTTTTTTTAAATTAACGTATAAAATGCATCAAAGTAGGTCTATCAGTAAGAATAGGGTGACAGTCTTTGAACCAAACTTCTCTTCGATAATACTTGAAGAGTCATAATGACCGAGAAGTGGAAAAGCTATGAAATAATGGGCATACACTAAGCACGTACACTAACTTGTGGGCAATGAGAAATGAGAAAGCGAGTGATCGAATGAGCGAGGAAGTATATAGCCCCATACATTTGGGCGCTAAAGTAAGGAAGTGCCTAATACTGAATAAGTGGATGAAAAAGCAAAATGCTTTTGCGCCTCACTTCGTAATATGAGCAATAACGAAGTGAAGAAGTGACTTACCGTAGTGAAAAAGTGTATGAAATGTGTGTGTACAAGTGATTTACCGTAGTTTCTAGCCGCGCACCAAGCGCGTCGAACTACGGACGCGCAAGTATGTTTTAGTTTGCGCGTTTTGTTCTTGCTTGCTGAAAATATCGGCGCTGTTTGCTCTTGTTGCGCTTGTCTTTCATGATTGTGCATGTTCCTTTGTACCCTTTCTCATTATCATCATTTTCTCAAATGCTTTAACTAATTGAATTTCAGCCCATGAAATCGGTAACTTCAAATATTTGTGTCGCATTTCGATGCTTTTACATACCGAACTACACAGTATCATCTACGAGATTCACTAGTTCGAAAACTTCAAAGCCGGCCGAAACTCGCATGACACATATTGAACGGCAATTCGATACTGTTCCACGTGAAGAGCGGAACAAGAAGGCTTTTCATGCTGCGATTAGTATGTTATAGTCACAATATACACGATTTATAACACACTTTTTTAAAGCTATCTTCAAGGAGCGTCGATCACGTCAACACGTTGAATTCATTCATTCAGCCCTGAAATATGTGAAAGAATTCGGCGTTCACAAGGAACTGGACACATATAAAGCTCTTTTAAATATTTTTCCGAAGGGAAAGATGATTCCACAGAATACTTTCCAGGTATAAATACGATTTATCATTTGGTTGAAATATGTCGCTTTCAGAGAATAATGTTGCATTACCCCCAACAACAGAATTGTTGTGTCAAAGTGCTTGACGAGATGGAATGGCATGGTAAGCATAACCATCAAAAATCGAGCACATTTTGTTACTAGGATAAAAGTTAAACGTTTTAGAACTCAATAATACGACTGATATTAATACGCATATTGATAAATAAATCGATATTCCAGGTGTTCAACCAGACAAGGAAATTCATGATATTGTTGTTAATGCATTTGGTGAATGGAATTTTGCCTCTAAGAAAATTAAAAGGATGGTGTACTGGATGCCTAAGCTAAAGTACTCAAACAAGTACATTGATCGAAGACATATCGAGGGAAAGGTCAGTTTAAACTATTAACTTTAACAATCCATAAAGTGTTAGAATCTCCCCTCTATACAAATATCTTTGGGTTGCAAAATAGTCGTCATATTTTTCATGCTGCCCGGGATGGCTAAAGCGCGGAGTGTCCCACCGTCGCTTACTTATTCGTTGTTGTCCCTCGTTTCTCCATCTCTCTATCGGTATTCATTGTCCTCTACTGTAAGACCAATCATAGGATATTCATTCCGAAAACCTTCTTGCGAAAATTGTGCGAAATTTCCTTATTCTATTTTGTTTCATCGAGTTGTATTGTCACTCTGCCATCTGCGCACTATTTAATTTCTAGAAAACTCGTCACACAATCGCCTCTCTCGTAAATATCTCTTGTTTGTCAAATAACCTACGAACATTGATGAGCATGGGGTCGGAAATTGGATAATACCGCCGATTTTCACATGGTTTGAAGCCCCACATTTTGTGAGCAAAACTCTATGCCCCCCCCCCCCCTTTTCTTTGGTCGTTCGTCATTGTTTGGTGCTCATTACTGAATACGGATCGTGAAAAATGTAACAGAACAGTGTTCAAAAAGTCATGTCGAATTGCTTTTACTTTCGGGTACCTTAGGTCCGATTTTAGCCTAATCATTTCGGGCACGTAGGCCCAAAAATATCTCGGGCACATAGGCCCCCTCAGAGGAGTTTGGAAAAAAAGTGCTTATCCACTCCCTTCTTCTCCTCGCCTAGACCTAAAACCCAATTGGGGCACCTCAAGCTTTAGCAGCACTTCTATAGTACAGGGGGCCAGGTACACCGTGTACTCCTGGCCCCCTGTTCTATAGAAGTGCCTCTACTTGGTTTGGTTAATTATCGATTTTATCGATTTTTTGGTCGTAAAACTTTAAATGATCGAAGTCGCACAATGCGAAAAAACTTGATCTTCCGCCTCAAAAATCGATAAAACCGTTTTTACCTTTTTACCATAAAACTATGTTTTTCTCGAAACTTTCCCGTTGACCCAAAAGATTTTATTTTTCCAATCGATTCTCCGGACCCGTTTTAGGGTAACCCTTTATTTCGTTTTTCATAACTCTGGCCTCCGGACCCCGAATTAGTACAGTGGATCCGGACATAGCCGGTTGTTTGCCGAAAAAACACTTTGCGTCATAACTCGCTTGAAAGTGATCCAATAAAAAATTTGCATTAAAACATTCTTCTTTGTCTCCGCGAGAGAGCTACATTTTTAGTCTCCTTCGGCGGGCACCATTTATGCCCAAAATCCAAAAAGGCGGGTACGGTGCGTTAAAAATGACGGACTAGTTGACCCCTGTCCCGGACTATCCTGATAAGCGATCTAATTCCGGATGAGAGAGAGAGAAGGGTGGGGTTGAATTATTCAGAATAATTACGAATTGGACAGACTCACAGTTTTCAGGATCTTTCAGCGGCGGAGCTTTCTGGACATGCGCTAAAAATGATGGCTCGAGACCCAGCTTCTACTATTGAATACATCAAGGTGCCATTCATACTCAGCTTAAACGACGACGGTTTCCATAACTGTTGTATAGTCATATTTATGATATACAGAATAACTATTATGCTAATTAATAATGTGACCCGTCGAACCCCGACTACGGTATTCGTGAATTCATACCCTCTGGCTCCCAACACGATTTCCCTGATTACGTAACTACCGTACTTTCGTCATCATTATTTCTCTGGCCTAAATTCAGTCTTCTAGATCTCTTCCACCAAAGCACGTGACGTGCGTAATTACTCTCTTCTGTGAAGATAAAGTGTATATATAATACACAGCGTCAACGACAATTCTAACAAGGCACCAGCAAAAATAACAAATTGGCGTTCAGGGTTCACTCGAACTGCGGAATTAAGGTTCATTTTATTCCTTTCTTTTTTCTGTTTGCTGTTGTAAGTCTTGAGTGTAGATCTTACTGGTCGTGCCAGTAAGGGAGCTTGAGCAAGGTTGTGTCGGTAGCCTGAAGCGTGGATCTTGTGGTCGTGCCACAAGGGAGCTTACAAGCCGAGGAAAAGTCGAAAATAGGGGAGAATTGCTGCCCGATTTTCGATTTTCGTCATAGTGATTACTCAGGACAGTTGACCCTCCGGTCGAGAACTGTGAGTACAGCCTTGTAGGCCGATTCCTGTGAGTGAACACGAGTTGATTGTCATCAACGGGGAAGATTCACAATCACATACTGACAACCAAAGAATGAGTCAAATGGAAGATGACGTGGCGGATTTGAAGAGACTGGTGGCCAGCATGGCACAGTTGCTCAAGAACCAAAGTGAGAGCAAGACTGTGGCTGACGACCGATCGAATGAGCTGTCGATTGCCTCTCTCAATGCGATTGAGTCTCGCATCCAGGAGTTTGTCTACTACCCGGAGGATGGAGCAACCTTTGAGAAATGGTGGAATCGACACGAGGATATCTTCATGATTGATCTCAAAGATTTGGATGAGTTGAAAAAGATTCGACTGTTGATCAGACACATTTCCACCACGGTGGAGAGGACGTTCACAGAGTCAATCGCACCTACCAAATGGATCGATATGAACCTCGATCAGGTCAAGGCAAAGATGCTGACGCTGTTTGGCGACAACACGTCTATCTTCGATCGAAGACGTACAATGCTCGATCTGAAGATGAGCAAGGAGAACATCGAGGATGTAAGGGTTCTCGCAGCACGCGTCAATCAGACGGTGGAGAACGCTCAAGTAAAGGATGCAACGATCAATGAGTGGAAGGTGCTCACCTTCCTGCACTCACTCGATCTTCCTCGATACTCGGATGTACATCTGAGGATGATGCAGACGGCCAAGGAGAAGGGCAATAAGTGTACACTGGATGATCTTCTGTCAATGTTCAATGACGTGTCTCAGCTCAAGAAAGACTCGCGTGCAATCACGGAGTCGAGCAGAGAAGTGAACTATGTGGATAGAAGAACCAGACAACACGAGAGCAAGAGAGAGCATCAGAGAGACAACAGTGCAGATAGTGAGCGAACGGTTCAGGACGGACGCACAGCATGTTACTGCTGTGGCAACGAGGGGCATATGAGCTCCAATTGCCGTTTCCGTTCTGTCAAATGCAACAACTGCGGCACAAAGGGTCACCTCGCCCGAGTGTGCAAGAAGACCAGGAAGGTCAACACGGTATCGGTGGCTAGTGTAGTCACTCCGAGCTACCGTATCCAGGTAACGATCAATGGACTACCGATGTCTATGGCGATCGATACTGGAGCAGACATCACAATCATCTCCAATGAAACATGGAAGCTGCTCGAAAGACCAGCATACGAGCATGATAGCGGCACTGTCATGTGCGCTAATGGAGATGATCTGAAGCTGAGAGGAAGATTCGTTGCAAGGATGGAGTACGATGGCATGTGTGCTACCAGCGACGTGTACGTGGTACATGGTCGCATGGACCTCCTGGGCAAGAATTTCATCAAGCTTCTGCAACTCGTCAAGGTCAGAGTACCCGAGGCGAATGACAGAATCGTCAAGGCCGATGCGCCAGAGGCGAACCCCAAGAATCTCGTCAAGATCCAAGGATCCGAGGCGAGTAAGATCAAAATTGTCAAGGTCCGAGAACCCGAGGCAAATGTGATCAATTGTGTCAAGGTCGAGTGTGAAGCGGAGTCATTCCGAGACCACATCGAACCCGAGGCAACAGTCAAGATCCACGGATCAGAGACTACTGAGGAAGGATCGGATAAGAAGAAGACAAGTCTAAATCCGATCCTGAGCAACAATCGATGGAATGAAATCGATGAGAAAAAAGCAGAGAACAAAAGGATCTCTGTTGGAAATGGTGCTCACTACAGCACATGGGATGATTCGGGTATGGATCCGATGAGTAAGACCAGAGAGGGCATTCATGTGATCGATCAGTTCGGAGAACTCGATCAGAATCTGGAGAGAAATCTCACTGACAATGAGAGGAATACCGATTCCTCTGTCTCCATCGACAACTATGCGCCACATACTCCTACGTCGTCATCACCTCAAGCGAGCCACGTCAAGCTGACTTCGATACCGCACCACGATTATCCCATCATCGCAATCGAGGGCAAGCCTCACAAGAAGATCAACGAGGGCAAGCCTCACAAGGAGACGAAGCTGTAATCCCGTCCCCTTTTCTACGCCCTCACCTCACCTCTTTCCCCCAACTTGTATTTTAAGATCGGCGCTGCCAATCTTGAAGGGGAGGTGTTGTATAGTCATATTTATGATATACAGAATAACTATTATGCTAATTAATAATGTGACCCGTCGAACCCCGACTACGGTATTCGTGAATTTCATACCCTCTGGCTCCCAACACGATTTCCCTGATTACGTAACTACCGTACTTTCGTCATCATTATTTCTCTGGCCTAAATTCAGTCTTCTAGCTCTCTTCCGCCTAAGCACGTGACGTGCGTAATTGCTCTCTTCTGTGAAGATAAAGTGTATATCTAATACACGGCGTCAACGACCATTCTAACAAGGCACCAGCAGACATAACAATAACACTTTCGAATATCTCGCCCGTTTGTGTAAGAGTCGAGCAAGGAGCAATCCAAACAAATATTTATCTCAAAATCTGTTATTTGGGGATTCCGAACATCCTGACGACAATGAACATATGAGGCCGTTTGCGAGAAAATCGAACAAATCCGAATGATTCTGGCACAGCTCAAAAATTTCAACTCTCTGAAAATTTAGTTTTTGGGGTTCTTGAGTGTGCTGATGACAATGGGCATACTCATTTTGGCCATCGATGCATCGTTGACTCCAGACGACGTCACGTCGAAATCGATTTTTGACCTTTATTTCGATTCCAAGTGAAGCAAATTTTTCGAAAGTTTGGCCCACGGGACAGAATTTGATGGCGATCACGACTAAACATTTCAATTTTCATTATTCTTTTTAATTAATTCAACAAATGAAACTTTTCGCAAACTGCAGTGTGAAAGTGGAGAGTAGGTTAGATCGGATCGGAATGTCACGAGGATTCCAAATCTGTTTTCCACTTCGAATTCCATCATGCGACTTTTGAAATATTCAACTTATAGTGTACTTGGCTTGTAAGTAACTTTGACGATCTTTCCCTTGTTTACTTCCTCCCCCTTATCGATCGGAGTCTCCTTCCCGAGGGAGGCGAGAGAGCATGGGGAATAGAGAGAGCGCAGAGGATGGGAAGGGGTCAAGGTAGAGAGACTCGGGTAGAGCAAAAGATCGGAAGTCAATAGGAGAAGGATGGTAAGATTTACTTACAAGCCAGGTACACTATAAGTTGAATATTTCAAAAGTCGCATGATGGATTTTGAAGTGAAAAACAGATTTGGAATCCTCGTGACATTCCGATCCGATCTAACCTACTCTCCACTTTCACACTGCAGTTTGCGAAAAGTTCCATTTTACAAAATAAATATTAAAAATAATGAAAATTGAAATGTTTAGTCGTGATCGCCATCAAATTCTGCCCCGTGGGCCAAACTTTCGAAAAATTTGCTTCACTTGGAATCGAAATAAAGGTCAAAAATCGATTTCGACGTGACGTCGTCTGGAGTCAACGATGCATCGATGGCCAAACTGAATATGCCCATCGTCATCAGCACCCTCGGGAACCCCAAAACACAAATTTTCAGAGAGTAAAAATTTTTGAGCTGTGCCAAGACTTGTCCGACTTTCTCGCAAACGCCCTCATATTCATTTAGCTAGAAAATGTTCACCTCTATTCTTCAAAGATCTTAGATTATCCTCTTTCTTTGCCTTCTTGGACTCCCGAAGCGTTCTATGGGAGGGGGGGGGGGGNTGGCATGAAGTAACGAGGGATAGTATTGCAGCTGGCTGAGAGTTCAACTGCTTCATCCGATGCTCATCTGGAGGACGGGTGGATCGTATCCGCACAAAGCGTCCAACAGAGAAGGATCATTGCTGCGCTGAAGGAAGGAACGAAGGTGCCAGAGAGTAGTTCCTATTTGTGATGATAACCACCCAGACAATGATACTAGGAAGTTACACTGTTCGCACCATTTTCTAAATATGTATTTTCATATTCCAGATTACAGTAGATGGTCCCTATCGAGTATATATCATGGAACATCCTATTCAATATGTGAAAATGACTTCGCCGTCTCTTAACGAGCCATTTGACGAGTTTCAGAAACACGATGTGAGTTTTAGTGGAATTGCGGAATTGGTGTTGTTTTAGTGGGACTATGCTAGGGTTGGCATTTTGATTCATATAAGATACTAAAAAAACAACAAAATTTACCAGATTATATTAATTGCAGATGGTGGGCCGTGAGGATTTCTCAGACTGGTACTCTGAATGGAATGAAAAGAGAAAAGGGAGAGGGAGATCAGTCCACGAGCAAAGGGATGAGACAATTCTATCCATGGCTGTATTCTCCAAGAATGATAACCACTCCGCAGAAAAGTGGATTCAATATCTACAGCAGGTAGATCACATTACTTATAATTTATGACTATCTCAACTTTATTTAACTCTTGCTTTACAGAATTCGCCGGCATTGGAAAAAATGATAATTCATATGCGAATCGATAAGGGAGTTGAAATGTTTGCAACTGAGAAGACAGAAGATGACGAAAATGTGCAGCAAGCAACAGCATCTTCTATATAGCGTAATAATAATAGCTAGTTGATAGATTCTGCAATAGTTGTTAACGTTTATTGTGCTACGGGTATTTTTTAAACTTATAAACGGGAAAATTTTTATGTGAATAAATATATTTTATAATGGATGTTATAAAAAGTTAAAGTTGCTTCCACAATCAAGGCGATTTTACAGTTGTCATGAGACAACCACGCCTGGTGGGGTACACAGGTAAGGCCTGGTACGGCGAGGCCTGCGTGGTCCCTTGCTTGTCAGACTTCTAGGGCACGTTTAACTTTCGTAACCAAAGATACTACCAATTTGACGACCCCTGGGGGATAGCAAGGCTTGGTCTGCCTCGGCGGGGGATTGAACTCGGTACCCTTCGAATGAGCGCTGGCGCCTTACACCACTCGGCCAT
>LS485874.1:719951-757482 GCA_900490705.1 Pristionchus arcanus
TTAAAGTTAAAGTTAAAGTTGCTTCCACAATCAAGGCGATTTTACAGTTGTTATGAGACAACCACGCCTGGTGGGGTACACAGGTAAGGCCTGGTACGGCGAGGCCTGCGTGATCCCTTGCTGGCCAGACTTCTAGGGCACGTTTAACTTTCGTAACCAAAGTTACTACCAATTTGCCGACCCCTGGGGGATAGCAAGGCTTGGTCTGCCTCGGCGGGGGATTGAACTCGGTACCCTTCGAATGAGCGCTGGCGCCTTACACCACTCGGCCATCCCGCCCAATCCAACTCATCCCAACTCGGCCAATGGATGTTATAATGGATGTGCATCTGCATGAGCTAAAAAGAAAATCATCCAAGTGCACCTTGTTCGTACATTTTACTTACCCATTTTAAATGTAGATCGCGATCCGGACTATTCACTTGGCAACAGTCTGACAGTTGAGCAGATTTCATACTACTTTTGTTCCAAAAACGGTATTTTACAATAGTCCGGAGGCTATATCGTTTCTCTGCACCCTGGATCGGGGACCCCCCCCATCCTTGAGGTCTGATGAAGGATTAGGATTCCTCACAGTCTATATAGCTGGGGGAAAATATTGGGCTAATAAGGTAGGGAGGGGTATGTTTTCTTGTTATCTATGATTCGGAAAACGACAAACTTAGCCGATTTTCAGAAAAACTCGAATGTAGAGAGAACCTCGAATGTCGAATGTAATGTTTGAATTTCGAAAAATTGGAATCTGCTACGGCACAGGTCGCATTATGAGCCAGAATCGAGGATCAGTGCTCGTGTTAGCACAACATCTGAGACACGGTGAAGGATACGGTAGAATATTGTTACGCTCCAGAACCATCCATCCGAAGACAAAATCAACCATTCTATTTATCAATTATTGAACAACTCATCTGGCGCTATCTAATTAAAGTTTAGAAATTGAAAATAAAAATATTTGAAAATTTCGGTAATTGACCCGCTGAAATATCATTACTCAGTGAACTCTTGGTCGCTACACCACATGATGGGGCGGCGGGGCTTAGCAATACACGTAAAAATTAGCTAAAATCAAAATATTTTGAAATTCTAAAAAGCCTATCATGATTCTACATCGACGATTACCCCTCCTACAGCGAAAAAAAGAATTTTAGAAAGAGTTAAATTTTACGCTGCTGTCCATACTTTTAAAAATTATTTTTTGTGTACGCACCGTAAAATTCGTACAGTTAACCGCCTTTTCCTAATTTTCTCGCGCTTTTTGTTTCCTATTTTCGATTTGTTAATTTCGATTTAAGTTGTTTCTTTCTTGTTATTGCTTTTGTTTTTATATAAATTCATGAGGATATTCCAGTGGCTCCTCGGTGGGCACTTGTCCGGCTGCACAGTGCTCGTTTCATTCTTGCCAACAGGTGATTTTTGAGTATCAAAAAATTATGGCCTAAATTTTCCCACTCAGATCGTTCTAACGTACTTACGCAACATGTTCGAAATGCAGCAGCATCCTCCTATCGGTTATGATGGCAAACAGTTCGACAATTCCTATTCGGAATTTAATCTTTCGCGTATGTACTTGGCCAATTATGTACCCGCATTCGGTGGGGTCTCATGCATGGGCTTGCATGCATCGGCCGTAATATTTATTTCCCGATCACAAAGCACTCGTTTGTACTTTGTTTACAGTTTCGGTGCATGCCTGCTTGACTTTCGCGAATGTGAACAAACGCGCAGACATCTTTGCAGCTGAAGAAGCACCAGAACGCTCCAAAAGCTCAGAGCAGGCTAAGCACTAAGCACTAACACATACCTTTTTTCTTGTTTTCACTCCATTCTGTGCTTTTGCAGTTGAGCCGGGGGACTAATTTGTACATACACATCGAACTTCGGTCCTTGATTATGTACGCTATCACTTTGGTTTCTCCCACCACTGGAAAACCAGTAATCCACTGACTAGGGTGCATCCAAACCAGTGGATGAGGTAATGGTATTCCAGTGGATGAGGTAATGGATTTCCAGGCACTACTTTATAAGTCGGGGGCATCCCAAAAGGGCAAAATTTGGGGCTGTTCATTTATTCTGACAGTCGTAATATTTTAGTAGATTTACTAAATAGTTAGTCTTTTTTTAGCCTATTGGAATCGATTGTATGCATTGCAAGACGTATGAGAAATAGATAATTCATGAATGGACAACATAGTGGGGAGCGGGAGCGTGGATTTTATGCGTTACCGAACCCGCTGCTTTTGACATTTTCATAGGATTCCGTTTGCGTAAGAATCGAACAGAACCCTACGATGGTTGGCACAGTGATTTTTCAAAAACTTGGGAATAGAGGTTCTATAGGGTGGTGATCATCGTGGTAAACTTCATTTTGCTCAAACTCATTCCATGCAGCCGTGCTGCAACCATGCTGCATGGCACCCTTTTTCTGTATCTCGGATATCCTTCGACCAAATGTAATAAAAATTTCAGACCAACCGTAATCGACTACGCTGATTCCAACCATGATATTCATAACTTCTGATTTTCATGCGTTTTCTGTAAAAAAATATCTTTTTCGAATACCAGGGATTAATGACCACTGAATTTATAATAGAAAGATGCGCCTTGTCGAGAGGATCATTTTTCATACGCAGGTTATGGAGTTATGAGAATCCGTTTTTTTGCAATTCTTTGTTTTTTTTTATTGAATTTTCACTCTTATTTCGCCCTTTACTCGCCTCCCGCACCGCGCTCTTCGCGTTTCGAGTGACGAATGAGACGATAACAAAGGACGAGAGACGAGAAATTAGGAATCGAGAAGCGAAAGTTAAAGATGGTTGGAATCAGCGTGGTCGATTACGGTTGGTCTGAAATTTTTATTACATTCTGTCGAAGGATATTCGAGATACAGAAAAAGGGTGCAGTTCAGCATGGTTGCAGCACGGATGCATGGAATGAGTTTGAGCAAAATGAAGTTCACTACGATGATCACCACCCTTGAGAACCTCTATTCCCAAGTTTTCGAAAAATCGCTGTGCCGAGCATTGTCCGACACTTAGACAAACGGCCTCATAGAGCTGGGGATGAACTAGGGGTTCGCTTCAATCGTTTCTTGATCAGCCCTTACTTGAGGGTCGTAGCGGAAATGGGAATGAGCTAATTGAAGGGCCCTAGGCTCCGCCCCCGTTGGGCTGACCCCTGAATTGTAAAGTAGTGCCGATTTCCAGTAGATGGGGTAATGGATTTCCAGTGGACGGCAGAGTACTGTAGATGGGCATAGTAAATCGATAAGTATATGAGTCATGCTAGTAACTGGGTACGAACGGGCACCTCTAATGGTTTACCAGTGGGTGGAGTATTGGTTTACCAGTGGATGGAATGCGAGTGGATATCCAGTGGATGTGGTAATGGATATCCAATGGATAGCCTAAACTCCGCCCACTTTTACTGGTTTTCCAGTGGGCTGGAGAAACCAGAGCAAGTTCTCATTATTTTTAGCCGAATTCGGATCACCCCCGAACAGATGTGTTCCACCGCCTCCTCAATTTCAGCATGATCTTGGATCTCCTTCTATGAGATCACCAGGTATTCTTAAATTTATATTGACCAGCAGGATAATGCATCGTTTAGTTTCACTGCTGATGCCGTACTCCCCGATCGTTGGCGGGCATCAAAGCGGACTGGGAGTGACTTCATCAACTCCTCGATCGTACAAGAATCATGGCGACGAATCTCCCTTGAAGAATGGCCGGCGGGTCATTAACAGATCTAATTTTACTCCTTCGCGTTCACCGGTGAGCTATCACACTATTCATTAATCGCTAACAACCCTAATATTATTTATCGGTTCGTTTCATGACAATTTTTTCCTACAAAACTGGTATGACACTTTTAATATTATCAACTCGAATTTCAGCCCCCTCTCATGTGCTCACCATCGTTCCATCCACGCCACAGAAATCATCATTCTGACGAGTCGAGGGAAGATTCTAATCGTTCTTACGATCAGGGGTCAGCTGTTTATAAATATATTAATAATTTTCTACCTTTCTTTAGTGGGCGATCGGGAAATCACCGTAACAATACTTTACCTGCTGGTTCATTCGATCCTCTGAGTGGACAGATTACATATACTTTCGCACGAATCCTCGAAGAAGGTGCATTCGAAAAATTTGCAAAGGACAAGGCTGGCTGCCAGTAAGTTATTCCTTGTCGTATATGAGGCCGCTTGCGAGAGAATCAGACAAGGCTTGGCACAGCTTAAAAATATTACCTCTCCGAAAATTTGCGAGTTGAGGTTCTTGAGGGTGCTGATGACGATAGGCATACTCATTTTGGCCACAACCTCCTCGTTGGCTCCAGACGACGTCGCGTCGAAAACGATTTTTCGCCTCTATTTTGGTCCCCTCTAAAGCTAAATTGTCGATATTACGGCTCCGGAGTAGAATTTGATGGCGACCACGACTGTTCACTTTATTTTTTACAAAATATTTTAATTATTTTGAAAAACAAAACTTTTTTCTAACTACAGTGCTGTTGTGGAGAGTAGCATAGATCGGATCGGAATGTCACGAGGATTCCAAATCTGTTTTCCTCTTCAAAATCCATTATGCGAGTTTTGAAATATTCAACTTATAGTGAACCTGGCTTGTAAGTAAATCGGACTAACTCTCCCTTGTTGACTTCCGATCTTCTGATCTACCCGAGTCTCTCGGAGAGTCTCTCCACCCTGACCTCTTCCCATCTCTGTACTCTCTCGATTTCCCTGCTCTCTCGCCTCCCTCGGGAAGGAGACTCTGATCGATACGAGGAAGGAAGTAAACAAGGCAAGGATGGTAAGATTTACTTACAAGCCAGGTTCACTATAAGTTGAATATTTCAAAACTCGCATAATGGATTTTGAAGAGGAAAACAAATTTGGAATCCTCGTGACATTCCGATCCGATCTATGCTACTCTCCACAACAGCACTGTACATAGAAAAAAGTTTTGTTTTTCAAAATAATTAACATATTTTATAAAAAAATAAAGTGAACAGTAGTGATCGCAATCAAATTCTACTCCGGGAGCCGTAAAATCTAAAATTTAGCTTTACCGAGGACCAAAATAGAGGCGAAAAATCGTTTTCGACGCGACGTCGTCTGGAGCCAATGAGGAGGTTATTGCCAAAATGAGTATGCCTATCGTCATCAGCACCCTCAAGAACCCCAAATCGCAAATTTTCAGAGAGGTAATATTTTTAAGCTGTGCCAGAGTCATTCGGAATTGTTCGATTCTTACGCAAACGGCCTCATATAAGATGTTGTATATTATGTTAGAACCTGGTTCTGGGACCTGAACATACCTGCTTACCTGATGTACTTAAGTACGCCGCTACCCGTTAAAAAATTCCTAATTAATTGCGGCTACTCGTTATTATAGGCAGCAAAAATTCCCAAGTACATACTTGGCACAGGTATGACTATGAACCAGAAATTACTTTTAAAGTAGCTAAATGCTACTTGGTTCTCGGGAGACAGGGGGTCATATTCAATATATGAATCAGAGCTGTGCGGCATGGGGATATTTTCGGCAACCGCATATCGACATGCCGACATATTTTTTCGGCATATTTCGGCATAAACGACATGCATTTTATAGCAAATAAATATAGAAATAATGACATTCCGAAGCATTAAAGTACCAAGTTTCTATTGCGACTGTTATATCCAAACGGGGCTTCGTAGAAAATATAAATTTTTCAATCAATTCTGAGCGTAAAATGAGATTTTTACACAACAAAACTCTGATTTAATAAAAATTTCTTCATAAAGTTCAGTTTTCGAGAATTCGGCATGAAAAAAATTTCGTGCCGAATTCGGCACGGCATAATCGGCATGAAAAAACCGTCATAAACGTCATATTCGGCATAACGGCATAGTCATGCCTCACAGCCCTGATATGAATGGGGACGATTAGATGTTTTTCAGCCGTTCACTATTAATATTGGTTCCAGCAGTCGCTTTTTTCCTTGCAGCTTCTTGCAAGAGAACTTTCCTGAGGGAGATAGCAGTCTCCGCCGTCGCCTGTTCTGTGAACTGGATAAAGAGGACGGTTTCTTCGAGGAGATGTGCAAAGATGTCTTCGCGAACTTCTTCGTGCAGAGAATGATCGAAAAGAGCACTCCGAGTGAGCAGGAATGGATCGCTCAGTCGATCGGAAAGTCAATGTTCGCTCTATGTATGAACCGATACTCATGCAGAGTTATCCAGAAGGCTATTGAGGTAACTGTTACCAGTTGGGATAGTTATCCATGTTGCGCATTGCAGCACCTCCCCGACAGGATGAAAGTGCCACTTCTAAGTGAGCTGCATAATGAAGATCTAGTCATGTTGACTGTAGACCAGAACGCAAATCATGTATGATTTTTTTACAATTACGAGCTCGAATAATGCTGTGGTTTAAGGTCATACAGAAGATTTTTAATTCGTTCGATCTCTGCCACTGGTCATTCATCATTGTCGCACTCATGAAGGAGAACTCATTCTTCTCGGTATTTCTTGTTTTTTTCTGTCAGGCACTGAAAGTCTAAGGGCGAAGAAAGCATATTTGCATGACGGCTATCTGAGGAATCTTGCTCGGTTTTAGGTGTATTTTTGCTAAAGGTGGCCCGTATTCGCTGAACGCGTCATGTTTAGCTCGCTTGCCTACCCCTCTCCCCATGGAGAAGGGAAGTGCAGTGACAATGAGAGAGTGTGTGATTTGAAGGGAGTGTACTTCCCATCTCCGTGGTGAGATGGAATGCGGAGCGCACGGGGAGTTAAACGTTGGCATGTTTACGGAATACGTACCACTAGTGTAGTTAGCTCGAGCCTTATTCGCGAGCGTTTTGCGCGTTTCACTTGGATGAGCAGATATTCCTTCGCCATATGCCAATCAATATAAATATATGCCAACATATGTCTCACAATATGTTTCACCATCACTATAAGAGATGTGGAGTGAAAATGACTGAAATTCAAATAATTATCTATCAATCGACCAGTGGGGAGCATTGGGTCGGATCTAGGACTGTACCATCGATTTTGCCCTGCCTTTGGAGCCTTTCGGGTTGATGCGAAAGTTTCTTTCTTTTTGACACTTGAGGTTTTTTTTGCCATATTTTCTTTCGCAGATTTACAATTGGTACACACTCTTCTGTATTCAAAACAGGGTTGGATACTCTATTTTTCGCCCGTGTTCAATGAGGCCTCAGCTTATTGTTATAGGAAAGGCAGCCTGACAAAGTACATTTTGAGATCCAAAACCACTATGTCCGAGTATGGTCACCAGCATTTATATTTTTATGTAGTTAGAGGTTGCTGAAGCAAAACTCAAATTTAGAAAGGCGCCAAAACCAAAATCTAATGTCACACTAAATGTGTTTATTCGAGTAAATACTTTCGTATTTCCGTACATGATTCATTATAGATACCATATGAACGTATCTTTCATTTTTAACGCAATATATGAACTTCACAGCGCGCTAGATTTCTGAAATATTTGTTAAAAAAATTGAGCTGTAGAAATACTACGAAATTAATTTTCTTGTATGTCGCTTGCACTGATTTCGTGTTCCTTTGTACCTAAATAAATAAGTAACCTCTTCTATAGTAGCCCCTAGAAGGAAATACTTTTTCTACTGCACTACTTCTACTGCACTACTTTTTCTACTGAAAAATGTAGTTTTATCTATGCAAACCGGTCATGCTTGGTCCAAGCAGGCTGAAAACTGAGATTTAGAAATTACTTTTTATGCTCTATCAAATGGTATATCGCTTGAGCGCCAACACTGAAATATATTTGTCACGCATGATGAGCATGAATCACCGTGAAAAGTTGGTGGAGGCATACCTAACCCCTAGGGGGTACCCACAACAAATTTCAGCTCGATCGGAGCATTTACGATCATTGTGCCACCCCTATCCCGAGCTTACAGACCCCCCCCCCCGGAATTCAGTTGTATGCCCGAGGATGCTGCTCATCACTGCAGCCGATGCAGTATCTCGAAAGTCGCTATAATGAGAGGGCGGAATAGGGGGAAAAGGAATGTGCCCTCCACTCAAATGAACCTTTAGTAAATGATTTGACTTGATGTGTCATGCTTATTTATAGGTGGTCGAGAACAAGTACGGTTGCCGCGTGATTCAGCTCGCAATAGAGCTTCTATCCGAGGCCAAGAGTTCACCAGAGCAGATCGCGTATGAGAACGCTACTCAAGCTGCTCGTCGTCGACGAATTGGATCTGTTGTTGGAACTGGTGACGAAGTGGAATGGGCGACTATTACTTGCGGGAACTTCGAAAATCCCACGCGTGATCAGCTTCTGCAGCAGATGATGGCAAAGCTAGTGGAGAACTGCGAGAGACTCTCATCTAACGAATTCGCCAATTATGTAATCCAAGTGAGTCCCTCCCCCAAACTATGAGAAATATAAGAGCATATTTAATTGCAGCATGTTATAACTGCAGATTGTCTCTCTTCGTACAGAGACCTCATCATCGAAAGATGCCTTCTGTGAGTTTTCACATATTCATGTTTTGTGTTAGCTGTCTACAATCATTTGATTTGTTTTGTGTGAGCTTATTTTTTTGTTTTCAGGTGCAAGCTGCTGTCGCTTTCACAGGAGAAGTACGCATCTCACGTCGTGGAGAAAGCACTTGAGCATGCGGCACCTCAGATGCTGAAGGAAATGATGGACGAGATATTTGATGGATATGTTCCGCATCCGTACGTTTTTTGTTATGTTTATGAAAAAAGTTTACCTTTGGCTTGAAATTATCACACTTTAACGTACTTCAGTGAGACTAAGAAGGATGCTCTCGATATTCTTCTTTTCCATCAGTTTGGGAACTATGTAAGTTCGGAAACTGATAAATCGGTTGCACATTGCTATCTAGGTTATACAACGCATGCTTATCATCTGCTTGGGCATCAGCGAACGCAAGAAGCCTCGCCTAGAGCCTCGAACTCGTGATCATTGGATGGCCCGTCTCGAGGACAGAATCAATCGCAATGCTGGAAAACTACTGAGGTATATGAAGCAACGAAGTATCTACTTCGTCGATGGTTTAACTTATCATTTTCAGATATTCGTCGGGAAAAAAGATTCTTGACATGCTCCGCTCGGCTCGTGGGCAAGCTCCTATCAATCTCGGAGTCACTCATTCTTCTCATCAAAATCAGTATAATTCCTCCACTACCAACCATAATCATCATCCCTCCCACAACATCTCTGGCAACAAACCTCGTATCCCCGACCAATTTCGCTAAGTGAGCCGTAGAGGAATTTCATTCAACGCCTTCTCCTTAACTGTAATATTTCTTCCAGTTCCATTCGCACTTTCTCTGTGCATGCTTTTTGAGTAGACTTGTGAACCCTCGTCCCATAATATCTCTTTTTGACGTCTGAAGTCGAAACAGGCTTTTTCTAACCTACCCCAAACTAATGTATCTCGTTTCTAATGTTTTTCTATATTTCGGACTCTTGCAATTTGTTTATCTAATTTTTCAATCTGGCGCCTAAACCCTCTTCACTTTTCGTACGAAATTATTTTAATGATAGGTTCATTCCACATCCTTTTCTCCGCCTTTCAGGTATAATAACCCCCCCCCCTTCCGGCTAATAATTAACGTACGAGAACTTCTACAACCCATGTAGTACAATTTTCGGTGCTTTCATGGTCGTGTGCAATCTAGTTAATTCCGGATTCCATGATCCTTTTCTCCACACAGTTTTTTTTTCTCGGACTCGTTGCTAGTGTCTCATTCATGTGATCTATCAATTTGAGTTGACACAGACATCTTTCTCATTTCTGTATTATTGTCTGAGAACATCCCGGGTGGCTGATTTATGGACTCTGTGATGTGGCCCGTTCATTTGTGTTTTTCCGTTTCTCATTTTTCTGTAAATTTCTATGTCACCGATGCCTTCTCTCCATTTCTTGAAATCAATCGCTTTTCTGTGTTATTGATGATAAAGTAATAAACGGTATATTGTCCATATCTACATGCTGAATATTTGTAATAATAGATGTTCTAACGCTGAAAATACATGAAAATAGTAATTTCCAATATAAAGCGATCAAGTAGGTTGCATATATGGTCGGGAATTACTGAGTGTGTAGAAGTATCTGTTTGTTTTAATTTCAAATACAAATCAGCCAAAATATGAAAATAACGTTTACCTTTATCTAACGTAGGATTTTTCGCCCTCCTTTTCATATCTACCCTGGCCTGTGGTCAATGTATTACCGACGAATATAATAATCGATTTTTATTGATGTTGAATATGAAAAGCACTTTAAAGTGTAAATTTACTACAAATATAGGTTAATTTGCAATTCGCGAATATTGTCAAAATCGAGTCGACGATACTGTACTTATTCAATTTCGTTCAGCGTCTTTGTTTTCTTTGTGCGTTGTAAATTAGTTTTATTAGTTTTCTTGGAAGATGCTGCCGCTCTGTGCACGGTTAGCATCTACTTCCACGGGTCTTCGAGCGTACTCTCCCATTGCAAGTGGATCGCATCAACCACGGTAAGTAAGCTGCATTCTTCGGATATTCACCTTTCCATTGTGTTTTTCTTTCGCTAAAACGAATATACAGATGAAAATAACGAGATCCATTATATTTTTAACCTAGTCACTTATCAGACCACCACATTTCCACGGGGGTTCAAAATACTCCTTTCAGCTGCGGTTTAATTCCCAAATCCCTATATTGTTTTGGTCCCCGGTAGGTAATGAAAATGTATGTACGATTGCTATATTTGTATTACTCACAAGTATCATATCGTGAGAAGAGACGTTATAAATGGATGAGTAGCAATGGTAATTTCTTCTTTCTCTCTCTATGATAGTCTACTGATATGTTCGGTATGACATAATAATTTCAATTTTCGGGTAACTGGAGAACCTGGAGCCAACAGGAGCCAGTTTGCGTTTCCTGTAGATAAGTCCTGTGAAAAATGTGACATTCTTAGGGGTGTGTTTTTCACAATATGATAAGTATGCATTCCTTCTCAGGCGACAGATGAGTTCATCAGCACCTGCAATCCTACAGCCAATGATGCAATATGCTTCTGAGTGCAATATCACGGTCGGATTGCAGACCTCCATGGAAGGTATGTCTTTAAACAAATGTTAAATTAGATTTTCATAAATATATAAGAAAAAACAAAAACATCTTTTTTCCAGCTATTCACTCTATGGGGATGCCTTGGGCTGGGGCGATCGTTGTGAGCGGCATCGTTTTAAGAGTGACCACCGCTCCATTGCACATTTATGTGAGCTCAAAAAACTATCATATATTATATATATCTAGGTGTCTGACGTACTCGAATAAATGACTTTAGCGGGAAAGTACGATGCGAATTACAGGCAGAGAAGCTGTTCGCGAGACGATTGCACGCAACCAACTTCTTCTCACAAAAGATTTTAAATGTTAGAATGATTTCAATGTAATTTTGTCGTTGTTCTGCATCTCTTATATTTGTTATACAACCGTGAATATTGTTGAAGTTTTTTTTCAGATTCTTGGCAAGAAATACAACTGCAAAGTAGAGCCGAATGCAGATATGACAAAGTTGGAACTGAAAACTGACAACGCGGAGTTAGCTAAGGCTGCAGATAAGTATGTAAGCAATTTTTTATCGTTAATGGAATCGCAGAGAATACATTGTTACAAAGGTGCTATTTACTCTTTGCCTATCTATTTATTTTCACTGTGAGAAGAAGAGAATTATCTCCACAACCCCTCAAAATTGATGAGAAGTCAGGAATCTCTAATTTGAAACTAATTCGATTTGAATTAATGATCTTTTGTTTCCGATTTTTTTGCTCAAATACTGAGCAGCTGTGAGCCGATTCAAATGTACGGCTATAGTACTCGGAAATTTGGGATCCATTCAGCAAAAGAGCAATAAATTCGAAAATGCTTCGTGAAGAAACTTATGCGCAAACCTAAAATCATAATTTATTTAATATGTTCAGTTGACTGAAAACGTGACGGCAGCTTTGTTGGATCAACGACTACAAGCATCGCGCATCCAAAACCTCAAGATGGCTTCAGTACCAGTGTGGATGTTCTCCTCATTCGCTATCAGGAATATCATCAGTTGTGAGCAGACAATCTATTTCTCCGAGGGATCCGTGGCGTAAAAGTTCGGTAAATTCTCACATCCAGTATGCTTCAGCTGATTTTCATCCCTCGATCGCTGGCGGTCTTTGGGTGCCCGATCTACTGATGCCTGATCCCTACTTCATCATTCCCGTATCCGTCGGCATTGTTGGATTCCTCAACCTATGGGTAAGTCGAGTGATATTGATCATACATGGAGACGCAACTGGCGAGCATTTTTGAACATCCCTTCGCGTACATGAAACCTTGAACATCAATTTCTTTTGTCTTTCTCTCTCACTGTACACTTCGACGTGATGAATAGTCGTTTTGTTACTCGGCGTTGGATATTTACTTAAAGAAAGGGGAAGACTAGTCTAGCGTCAGAATGACAAAAAGACAGCGGCAAAATAGAAAATCTTCTAACACATTATTCATTTCACATCTCAACTATGGTCGTAATAGTCCTTCCACATATATAAATGCATCGTTTTTGTTGTTAATCCTGGTTTGGAAATATTTGGATGTCTAGAATATTCCTGAACTGATATGTTTACTCAATGTCAATGTAAAGATCCATAATGAGCTATATTCAATAGGATAAAGTAGCACTCTGAATGGTGTCATTTCAGGTGACATTGAGTATTTCTTTCAAAATGCAGATTCAAAAATTTATGAAGAAAGTGCGCTATTTGTAATAAGCATGCAAGTCACGAAAAAATTATCAGCATCGCATGTAAAATTTACATTATAGAAAATGCATTTTCCTGACATTTCTTACAACCTATTCTTTGATGCTTTGAGAAAAATTGACTAATTAGTAACATATTAAGATATAGGGTATAATAATTTCTCATTGAGCTCTCAATAGACTTTATATAATAGCTCCCATTATAGAAAATCCCCTCCAATAAACGATATGTTTAAGTTGTAATGTCATCATTGCGAAATATGATTCTGAATTCAGCAGCAAAGCAAAGCAGCGAGTGTACACTTACTAATTATTGCAAAAAAATAGAGATTAGTCTAATGGGGATCTCATGAAACATTTTTTCTAATGATAATTACCGCCAAAGTATAACTATTTTAGTCTCAACGGAAGATCTATCCTGCTATTGGCCATCGATCACCCATGGCCATCAAGTCATATGACGCCCTTCTTGCTTTCTTCACTTGCTTCGCAGTTCATATCATGACTCAGATGCCGGCCGTGAGTTGAAAATGTGCCACACATATTCTAATTATCAATGCGTTATATTCAATAAGTGGTTGATTTAAGTGTATCCCGCTATACTGGTTGACGATCTCACTCACGGGTTTCGCACAGGCGCAACTTCTGAGGCATCCGAAAGTGAAAAAGATATTGGGAATCCAAAGTCTACCCACAGATTCAGCTACGCCTCTCAGAGATATCTTCCTAATGAGAAAGAAGTTGTAATCGATAGAGTTAGGCGTGTTTTCCATTCATATAGGTCTTATGTGTTATCTAATCAATTGATTGTTGTTCCACCGGTTTTTTTTCTGTTATGAGTGGAATTGTAGATAAATGTGCGGATTCCACGCAATAGTGCTTCCGGAGTGGTTCACAATCTGGCAAGTGCTCCCCCACCCCCTCTCTTTCTCTACCCCATTGCCACTTAGTGACGAGGTAAATCGAGTAAGGAGAAGAAATTTCGAGAAGATGAACTAACATCCCAAATACATTTATCCGACGACGAAAATTTGGTGAACATTTGAGATCAGACATAGAAGGAAGGGGGAGGGGAGTGAATCGTGTGCCATTGTTATAGTTGTAAAGTTGTTTGGACTCGAATGATTACGGTAGTGACCGAGTTAGCCGAATCGGACGAAGTTGCTCTTTCGCTTTCCGAAGCGGACGAAGTTCGACTTGCGCTTCTCCTCCTCAACATTTTTAGTTAGAACATGTTTGCGAGAGAATAAATCAATAATGCATTACCACTTTCTCGGGCACCTCCATCTGCCCCATCTCTACGGGCTCCACAGATCGTTTTCCGAATCGGACGAAGTTGCTCTTTCTCTTCTCGATGGCTCCAGGCGTTCGAATGTCTGCTGCCTCTCAAAGAATATCACTCTTCGATTATAACTTACTGCAGGATACGGTACCCTTGAGCATGTGCTCCTGAAGAGAAGACAGCTCAAGAATGGACTGGTCAAGGGTGTTGCGGAGCTGGCATAGCGCCAGAGCTGGGAATCGCTCACAGAATGTCTCCGGTATCTGCAGTAATTACGGTAGATAATGGAACATTGTGTGGCCTACCGATGGATTAGTCTGCTGCTCCGTATCTGCCGCCATCAATGCAGATAGTGTGCAGAGAATTGTTATCGCAACGCGAGTGAACATGATCGGACCCTGCGGTGTAGATATGAGCGAGGGATAGGATGCATAAAATGACAGTAGGGCTAGCAGTAAGTATGTGTCCGAATTAGTTGCTTATTATGAGGGCGCAACAACTAAAGCGAGTGTTTGGGAGTCTTTTGAGCGGAAAGAGTGAGCGAATTCCGGAGAAATGGAAGAAGAAATTGGGAACGAGAAGGCGAAAGAAGAAGAAGAAGAAGAAGAAGAAGAGATCCGGGCAGCGAATCTGGCACATCCGGTAAGATCTAATGCTTATTGAGCTTGTCTATATCCATTCTCGATCATTACAAATAACTGCATAGCTTCATAAGAACTGAGTCCATGATGAGGAGGTTCTTTAAGAGGTATCAGATTACCCCCCAGTCGGTCTAGATCATTGGCGCAAGATAAATAAGAAATAAAATTGGTTAGGTCGCACTAGGAAGACTGAGGACTCGAAAAATGGGAGGGGTTTATGTGGTCAAGCCTAGATCGGGGTAGGGGAAGGGGCGGAGAAGCTTGTCAGATGTGAGAGGCAAGGCTGAATTCGTTAGTAACAATGCGCACAATGCGGATCCAGTCCTCTCTCTCTATGTGACAGGTGAGAAAAATGGGTATAGGATAGCTCCGGATTCCTAAGATGGCTGACGAAGAGGTACGAAGGTAAGAAGAATGAGTGATGGTTTGCGAGACCTCTTTTGTTCTTCACAGGGCGTAACCAGGTACCCCCTCCTCACTCCCACTTTCCTCTCTTTCCGGGTAGAGAAATGGTATCCATGTATGTCGAGGTAGAAGGATGACGAGATTCATAAATGGACATGATCAAGGCACAAGACTGAGGCGTCCGATCGGTTATAAGAATCGACTGAAGGCGGATACTCTATAAGAGAAAAAGAGTCTTGGGGAAAATCATAGCTTCAATTGTCTTCCAATTCTTTTCCGGATATCTTTCAAGTGATAGCGTTACCATGGAGCGAAGTGCTACACGGAGAACTGTGGTTCAATGATGCATACACTCATTACATATGAATTCATTCGGATGAAGTTCCGTTGTTCGAAAGAAGAATTTACGAGCGCGGGAATTCCTCGTTTTCTATTTTTTTGTATAGAAAATTAAGGTTTGAAAGAATGACATAATATCAATTTTTTTTCTCTACCATAATTCTCCCATGCAGATCTTGAAACAGGAATACATTTTTTTTTAATAGCCACTTCAATTTTTTTTTACTTCTCCGAACTAGATTCAGGCATTGCAGTTTCTTTTATAGAGTTGCTCTTGCTGGCAAGGGGCTGACTCTTGCAGAGGCCTCTTACCGCAAAAGTCCGAAAATCCGGTATTCTGAGTCAAGTTTATCTACCCGATATGTTCACATCTCAATTGTATTGTTTGTACCTATTTGTAATGTTGTTTCCATGTTGAGTCACCAGGGACTCAAACTTCACAAGCATAACCCCTAGGTACGGAATTTACGATTTTTGAACTTTGATCCCAAAAATTTTGATCTTTTATCTATCGGAAAATATAATTTCTTTTTTTTTTCCTATCATGTGATAGCTCATTCGAAAGAGTATGAAAAGTTATGTTAAAAACCCAAAGGATTTTAAATTTCATCCATTTTTACCCAAGTTATGACTCATGATAGGACTTGCGCTAAAAGTAATAAAAAAGATATTTTGGAACACCCTAACATATTTTTATCGTAAAAGAGGTCCTATTTTGACATAACCCCAAACATTATTTTTTCACATAAGGGAGGACCCTTATGTTAAAAAAGTCGAGCTGAAGAATATCAAATATTGACTTTGAAAAGTTGATAAAAATATCGTCAACAGGTTAAAAAAATGATTAAACGTCATTTGTCACAAATGATTTGTGACCTACAAAAGTGCTTACCAAGAATTCTGCCTCGTTTTGGAATGGACCATTTCGTGGAAAATGACGTGGTTGGACATCGTTGGAGGGAAATTTCGGTATCAAAACAGTAAAAATGACCCTCGGAAAGATTCCTATTATTTTTTGCCATGAAAAACACATATTATATCCAAAAATAGGAATGTGGCCGCCATTGCTTCAAGGGTAGCCAAATCGATTTTTGCCGAAATTGACGAAAATCGTTATATTTTGAGTCATAACTTGGGTAAAAATTTTGGGATCAAAGTTTAGGGGGCGCAGTCCGGAAATTTCAAATTTAAGAGCCGGAGAAGGCCTGCGACCGAAATACAAACGTCGAACGCCCGGGAATTCAAATCAACGCGCAAATTTTACTTTTTCAAGATTAATCGAATACTGGGAAGTGCAGCCCTCCATTTTTGTGTTAAATATATACAAGACATCATTATAAATTTATAAGAAAAATAAGAAAAATATTAATCATAGAGAAAATGAGAAATTTACTACTAAAATATTCAAATTTGTTATTTTTAAGCATTTAATTATCCAGCGAACCACGGCGGTTCAAAAGTGGCGCGCGCCTACAATTCAAATGCAGAGAGAGCGGCGCGGTCAGACAGTGCGAGGCTCCGCCCACTTACCCTCTCCTCTCTCGCCTGTGTCTTACCCGGCGAGACTAGAGCTCGCGCAGGTGTATACCTAGCTCTCTTTTGATGCGCAATAAAGGCTCGCTCCCCCTACTGATGCCTATTTCAGATTTAGGATTTCTGTAGCATACTGTATTGCGCGAAATCAAAATTATTTTATCCTAGCGCCGTTTTAAGTTGCTGGTGCTGAGCACCCGTGGAACGTTTCAAGGCGTGCAGCCCTCCAGTTTTGTTTACAACATGTTCTGCTAGTTAAAAACCTTTTATGCGAGAAAAATCAGAAAAATTCATCATAGAGAAACTTGGAAAATAATTGTCAAAGTTAGCACATGTAAATATCGGGTTGATGCGTAAGTTTCTGACTTTTTTTTGAGTTTGTCTATTCTGAGCGATGCTATCCTTACTTTTCAACCTATCAACTAATTTTTTTTTGTATTCGATGGGGACATGGATGGACTTTTTAGCGAACACTAGAACAGACCAATCGATTTAGAAATACCGTTACAGTGCAAAACCAAGCAGCTCGCAATGACGATTCGAACTGACGTTTTCTCAGGACTGTGCTCCTTTGAGAATAGTGATCGGTATAAAATCACTTCACAAACCTCAAGCACAGTTTCTTAGCAGTACTATATCTATGATCAGAGTCATGAGTGAACGTCGATCGCCCCACTCAAGATAAGACACTTTTCGGAAACGAAGGTCTTCCGAAATGGATCTTAGACAGTTTTCATTGTCGTTTTTTCGTTACGTTGAACTTGAAAATTCCTTTCATACAAAAAACTCAATTTTCCTGGCGTACTAGTTCACATTAATTTTTTCATAAGGATACTGCATCTCTTTCATAAACAGTAAAAATTTAAACTTGTACCACTAAATACTGACGACGAAATCGGGACTTCAGCCGATCTCCCGCGTTCGGGGTAAGTTAGAAGTCCGATTTTTCACTCTTATTGGGAAGAGGGACCCTTACCACACTACAAATAAATTGGGCTAAAAAAGTGGTTCGCTAGTTTTCATAGAATTTTCTATAATCGGAAACCCTTGAAGTCGCATGTTTTGTGTAAATTCGGACCAAATTATTCGTTTAAAATTCTAGCACATTTACTATGAAGGCCTAGCCCAATTTCATATTACGGTTATAGTGGACCAACATCCCTCTACATAGTACTGGGGGAATATTTAGTATAAACAATACCGATCTGCAGAAAATTTAAGAAACAGTCAGAAACTTACGCATCAACCTAATACTAGGTTCGATACAAATCTCGAAGAAGGGAAGCACGTCGCGATAGTTAGCGATACTATTTAATTTTTTATGCATCTTCAGGTGTATTTCAAGCAAGAATTATGGCTTAGTGCTCGTTTTTGGCACAACTGATTGTGGTACTGATTACTGTAGTTTAGATTTTCCTTCATAACTAACGCCCAAGTTGGAAAATCTTCATAATGTTTATCAATTAGTGATAATTGAGCATGTAACTGCTTAATCTAGAAATAGAAAATAAAATAATAGTGTTTGAAAATCTCCTCAATTGACCCGCTGATATTTCGTGACCCATCAGACTACACACACCCGGTCGCAACACCACGGTGGGCGGGGCTTAGAGTTGTCTCTAATTACTCCTTAATTATGAAATATTTTAAAATTTCGAAAGTGCTATAATGATTTGGCATCGCTGATCACCCCATAGTAGCAAAACAGGAATTTTAGGAAGAGTTTGAAATTTTACTCTGCGGTCCCTACTCTCTAATTATTCTAAGAGTCTAATAACACGGAATTTGGGGTAAATGCAAAAGCAAGACTCCGCCCACTTTTTCCTGATTGGCTGACTGGTAATCAATAACGAACAACCACCGTACTCAGCATAGACTAAACACAGACCACGGCTCTGCTGACGACCGCGACTTGGATACTCAGCTGCGCGCCAACCTGCTTAACCACTGCCCGCCAATTCAAATTTTCTACAATTTGAAAAACAAATATTCCCTCCATTTTACCGCGTGTGTTCGACATTTACTGACACTACCTATACTGCAAGTTGTTTTCAACCTGTAAATCGTGCCTTGAAATTCCGTGTAATAAATTTTACTAATAAAAATAATATAAAAAAATCAGTTGGTGACAATGTGTGGTGCAGTCGGCTACCGTATCTGCACGCGAGTCAGTGAGTGCGCTACTGCCGCGCCTGACAATTCGTGATTTGTTTGGTTGTTGTATTTAATTAGTTTGGTTTCTATATTATGTTATTTGTTCTCTCAGACGGCGCCCGTATGCGATAAATATGGTGGTTGGAGCAGACAATCGGAATCAACTGTACAGCTTGGAGCTGCAAGACTTCAAGTCATATCGAGGAAAACAAACTATCGGCCCGTTCAGCAAGTTTACTGCGATTGTTGGTCCTAATGGTTCGGGTAAGACAATTCATTCCTAAATATTTAAGAATTATTGCACTTTCCAGGCAAAAGTAATTTGATGGATGCCATCTGCTTCGTTCTGGGGGAAAAAGCGAACAACATGAGAGTGCGAAAGCTAACTGTGAGTCGGACAATCTCCTGCACTCTTGTTTCTTTGACTGAGCACATTACGAGCTAATTGAGAAACAATTAAGTGCTACAACAACCAAAAATACAGATCAGCTCAGCTACTACAATTACATACCGGTATTACATTTCAGGATCTAATTCATGGCGCGCCAATTGGGAAGCCCGTTGCGACCAAGTGTCATGTTTCGATGAATTTTATTGATATAAATGGTAAACATCGCATTTACACGAGACGAGTGGTTCACGGAGGATGCGAGTATCAAATCGACAACGCAGTGAGTAACATTCTTGAATGTGAGTAACAAATATTAAAAATCAGGGGGTCACCGTTCAACAATACAACCAAGCAATGGAGGAACTAAAGATCTTCATTAAAGCCAAGAATTTCCTAGTTTACCAAGGACAGGTGTGTGATTAAGCTATTGAATATTTAATGCACTATATGGAAATGTCGAAGCGGCCAGATATCGTTTTTAGAAGGTGATGGTGGTGTGGAATTTTTTCTATCCTCTGATTTTAAATTCTATTTAATAGTTAGTAGCCATAAACAAATCAAAATATAATTGTAGGTTGAGCAAATTGCGATGAAGAATCCCAAGGAGCGCACCGCAATGTTCGAGGAAATTTCGAGGTCTTGAAGTTAGCAATATAGAAGTACATTTTGCGCTGCTCAGGTCGGTGGAATTCGCGAATGAGTACGAACGGCTGAAGAATGAGATGCTAAAGGCAGAAAACGAAGCACAAAGCAACATGAACAAAAGGAGAGGAATCGCAGCAGAGAAGAAAGAAGCCAGACTTGAGAGGGAAGAGGCAGAGAAATACCAGCAATTGAAGGAGGAATTGGTGAGTGTCGTATGCTATCATTTCGGATAAAATAAGGAATTGCGATCGAGAGCTATACATCTTTCAGTCGAACAAGCAATGTGTGCACACGCTCATGGAACTCTTCGAAGTGGAAAGACAGATCAAGCAGACCGAGGACGAGCTAGGTGACAAACAGGTTAGAGTCTCTCAGAAACGCGAACCTTATGAAGAGTTCACACCACGGAGTAAGGCTACAGGGCAATTTAATTAGTGGTCGCGAAACAAATGAAAGTGATGTGAGGCATTGAAGCGAAATTGAACGATGTGAGCTGGTTGAAATAGAGTGAAATGTAATGGGGCGGAATCATGTCCGAGGTGTTTCCCGGAAATGTTGATATGCTTGAACAGTGGAGATATTGTAGGAAGATTTGAACGGACTGATGGATGCACGGAAGAAAGCTGAAGATGACCAGACGGAGAAACACAAAGAAGTTAAGAAGCATCAGAAGGATCTACACAAATTGGAAAAGTCTGCTGCTGAGAAGGTGAGCACACAAGTTTATACTTTATATCGCATACAATTGTTAATCTGCTCTCATAAGACTAGCGAAGTTGAATGCGAAGACATTAGTTCGAATAAATTTGTTTTTGCCTTGATGTTCTCATGTGTCCTGTCCACGTTTAGATAGAATCCTATTCCAGGAAAAGGAAGTTTCTACTAAAAAGCCTCAGTGGATGCAAATAAACGAGGAGATGAAGCACCATGCAAAGAAAGCAGAACAAGCAGTCAAGGTACGAGCCTGTTGCGTAATTTATTAGAAATATGGGATCTGAATTTACCTGAATTTAAAACCATTCCTTGATCTGATGTATATGTTGGAAATATTAGGTATATTTAAAGTGCTATACTTCAATTTTTAGATTCTCGCAGCAGCTAAGAGAATGGAGGAGAAAAACACACACGCACTCAAGGATTTACAAGAACAGGAAAAGTAAGTGGTTAAAGATAGTGATTTCTATAAATTTCGAATCACAGGAGAAAAAAGAGGGAAAAGGAAGAACTAAGAAAGCAGCTCGAAGAAGAAGGCGATAGTCAAAATCTCAATCTGAGTCAGGATCAGGTTATCGTAATTAAATATTTGAATAAGTTTATAATATACGGTTCAGATTGAAGAATACATTCGACTCAAAAAGCTTGCGAGTGGCCGATCCGGAGCTATCGATATGGAGCTTCAGAGAGAAATGAAGGTAACCAAAGTATAAATAGACTTTGTTTGATACACCCTTTTTTTTAGAAATTGTATGCTATGTTACTCAAAAAAGGGCTAAAACAAGCAGTGTTATCATGTTCTCATTTCGAAGATCTGATTTATTAAACTAAAATATCAGAAAATGGGTCTTCCATGCTATTCTCATCAAACCATGTGTTTATTTAAAAATGTTTATTTGTTCGAATCTTTTTGAATAAATAAATACATATGTTTCATAATGCGTTGATCTGAAAATTAAGTAAATTACATTGTGCAGGACAACGAGGAAGATCGCAATCGAATAGCCTTCGAAGAGAAGAAATCAGAGTCAATGAAGACTCAGAAGAAGATGAAGGAGGAAGAGAAAAGCAAGAAGGAAACGCAGGTGATTATTTGGGTATGAAAAAAAAAACCTGAATGTACGTGAAGAAACTCAATTTCGATAATCTGATTTGTATGTTTTGTTATGATGAAAAATGGTGATCGAGCCCTAACGATGATTACACAGATCTGATTCTTTAACACAATTTGAGACGAACCTTGATGTATGAAAAATATGTGTTTGTTGAATGTGAAAATATAACGGAGCACACGAATTTTGATCACATTATATTCGGGTGTTTGAAGAATACGGAATATAATAAATTTTTGCAGTTCTTTGTGTTCACATCCTGATTCCTTTTCTATTTCACATACTTAATTTCGATTTCGAGTTCCGGTCTTTGTCAGGGAAGATTGAATCGGCATATTTATCCTTAACGTCTGAATTTCTATTCTCAGATACCTAGGGATAGTTGTGAGAGTACCTTGCTTGAGCATATAAAATAAAAAAAAGGTCCGTTAATAAATCGAAAAAAAATTAACATCAAGCACAAGAATAATGTAATTTTATGGTCAATTATTCTTATTTACTTTCGAGATGGCGTATGTTTTTTCAGCTCCATTCGATAGATGACCAAATCGCGCATACGGAGGAAACTATCAAAGTGGCCGAGAATGATGCGAAGAATGCGGATACGGAAGTTAGAAAGGCAAAATGCGAGATGGAGAAGGTGGGATTTCGATTCTCACCGTTTCACACGTTCCATCTATTGTGCAATTATATTGTTAGGAGTCTTTCTCTCACGGCCTCGAGATTTTGATTGATTACATCCCGATATGAACACATTATCATAATGTTTATCTCGCATATTTCAGATGGAGAATCAATTGAAAGACATCACTATTCGCCTTCAAGATGCACAGGGCGATACCGTAGAGGGTGAGAGGGAGAAGAAAAAGAAAGAGGCGATCGAGAACCTGATGAGAGTCTTCCCCGATAAAGTGAGTGGTGTTTCACCGTCTTGCCAATGCTCTCTCGATCTTACCGACGAGAGAGCATTGGCAGCCCCTGGAGTGTGTGTACTCTACTCTTAGTGAGGAGTGTATCACTCAGTTTGCTTCATATTCATTCAGGTGTATGGACGTCTGCTCGATCTGTGTACTCCGTCGCATAAACGATTCAACCTGGCCGTCACTAAACTGCTACAGAAGCATATGAACTCGATCGTGTGCGACACAGATACTACGGCAAGAGAGGCTATCGCATATCTTAAGGTGATTATAGATTGATTGATGTCTTTATGCAAAAAATCATTAAATTTTGAAATTTAAATTCGCTTATCAAAGCACCAAATAAAGCATGAGCGATTTATCTCTGAAATGAGCCCTCTCGGGCAGAGTTCAAATACCGCTCCCGAAAGGACCTATGCATGCCACATTTACCCCGGCTGGTTCACTCGAGAGGTTTCATGCGTCGCGGTTACCGTAGCACGCGTCGCGTTTTTGACTACATTTGGGGTCAAGTTTTCAGACTGTTCTAAATACAATTTTGCATTCGGTTTCCGATTGTTCAGCGCTCTCGATTTACAAGGGAAAGTCGCGATGGGGATATGGAGTTTCGAAACGAGACATAGCGGGATCGAAAGAGGAGAAAATTCTAAGAACTTCTGTGAAATTCAAATTTGCTGAACGTTTTCGGAAACAGCTGGGCTCTCGTATTGGAAGCTCCGAATTCTGCGGCTATGTCCCAGAAATGCCTAAAACTGTACTACAGCCCAGATTTTCCCGATATCGTTCAGCAAATTTGAATTTCACAGAAGTTCTTAGAATTTTCTCCTCTTTCGATCCCGCTATGTCTCGTTTCGAAACTCCATATCCTCATCGCGACTTTCCCTTGTTAGACTACTAAATCGACCGTTACATGAGACTTGTGGGAATAATCAAGTAACTTTCATAATCAATCTTCTAAGCACAATGAACTATTTGGAAATATATTCCACTACCGATCGATCATGATTCAACATGGGGTAGATGAGGGTAGGCATTAACTGATTATGGATGAGGGTATGGTAGATGACTCTGTATGCGTGACGAGCCCATTTCCACATTGCCAACACTGGAGCTGCATTTTTTTCAAATTGTCATCCGGCTTTTAGGAAACCACATGTTCCAAGAAACATTTGGTCTCGCAGCGAATTGCCTGCTAATTTTAAACCGCCAATTCAAACCGCTTTTGTAACCAACCTGCCGTTCGCCCCATTTTGTAACCGTCGTGTGAAGGTCAATTTGAAGAAAAATTAGAGAAAAGCATACCACTGATCTACAAAAACGGATGAATTGACCCGAAACCTAACCACCGCAAGTGTAATAACCTTCAAAATTTGTAATAGCATGTCACATCTTGGATTTCATGACCTAAGTATTTGACCCCTGCTCTCGGGTCAATATTATCGCATTTTAAATCAACGGTATTTGCAGGAGCAAAGATACTCGACAGAGACGTTCCTCCCACTGTCGGTGCTGGATGTACAGCCTATCAACGAGAGATTGCGCACATTGAAGAAGCCTCATGGAGTCAAGTTGCTCTACGATGTCATACAGGTGTGTTGCCAACCATTTCCTGCACCTATTTACATTTGATATAGTGCCCGAACAACACGGTGAAGAAAGCGGTGCAGTATGCGTGTGGAAACGCACTCGTGGTTGAGGACGCCGATGGAGCGAGGTATCTGGCATACGGAGAAGCCGGTGAAAGGTGAGTCAATTACGATGCGGGAGGTGGTTATAACAGGTTGAATGTTTCATTCTCTTGTCTGGCGTTGGCTTTTGACTAAATAATAACATCTCTTTCTAACTGCTTGCCTTCGAGTTGATTATTTCTGCCACAGTTGAAAAGGGAAATCCCCCCCCCCCCCAAATGCCCATGGTATGAGCTATTTTTGGGTCAAAAATCAAAAATTCCA
Organism: Pristionchus arcanus; assembly: GCA_900490705.1. NCBI lineage: Eukaryota > Metazoa > Nematoda > Chromadorea > Rhabditida > Neodiplogasteridae > Pristionchus > Pristionchus arcanus. The sequence goes on from LS485874.1 coordinate 744,844, forward strand.
ATGGTATGAGCCAGTTGTGGGTCAACAATTGCCATGGTATGAGTTCCATACCATAAAAAATCCCACCCATTTCATCTGTGATTTCAGCTCATTAGGGACTAAAAATGCGCCTGACAATGAGAGGAGTTCATATTTGATGGAGTTAGATCGATATACTTTTAAAGGAGGTGTAAAAAAAACAACCAAAATATGCTTGACAGACACAAGGCGGTGGCTCTGGACGGTACACTCTTCAATCCTTCTGGTCTCATTTCGGGAGGAGGTATGGATCTGAAGAGAAGTGCCAAGAGATGGGATGATGCTGCCGTCAAAAAGCTCAAGGTTCACTACATTGCACTATAAATACTTTATCCGATTAAAAAATAATCTTTAAAATGATTGGAAAATGATGTGTAGAATGGTTCACGCAATGTTGACGGAATAAATTAAAATTTTTTTTTAAAGTCCGAACGAACTGATATTCTCGAGAAGATTACGACAATAAGAAAGGCAAGAATGAAGGAGTTGGACATCGAAATGAAGAAGTTAGTTTTGTTTAAAAATGATGAGTATCTAGTTGAAAAATAATAATTGTATGGATTGTAGCTCGCACCTTGCCGGTCTCCGCAACAAAGTAAAGTTCATGCAACGCGACAAAGAGATGTGGGCGAATCAGTCCATTCCCGCCCTCGCAGATCAACTCGATGTTATGCAGTCTGATATCGACAACATTACTGTACGGAATCTTATGCGCATAGCATGAATTCTAGCATACGCATATCAGCCCAGAATTATCTTAGCTCTGAGTAATGAACATGTCTAACCGACGCATAAAGCACCACACTCATCATCAATTACAGATTCGCATTTCCGAAATCAAGGAACGAATTGAATCGAGAAACAAGAAGATCGCAAAGCTAGAAAAGGATTCAGCTGTCGTTAACGATGAGGTTAGATTTGTTTTGACACGGCACGATTTTTTATAGGATTGCAGTTAAAGTTACTTCGACCAGTGATAAGGACGTTACTTATTTTTACTTAGGCACATATTTGTATGCACCTTCGAAATAAGGCCAAATTTATTTTTAAAAAAATAACAAATATGGTCCGTCTAGAATAATGGCAAACTTTGATGAAGTAGTTACATTTCTCGTGATTATTTAACTTATTCAAGGTGTTCTCTGACTTCTGTGATCGCATCGGTGTTGCTGACATTCGCGAATACGAGAACAGGGACATGAAGTGAGTCTAGAAGTCGAATACCTAATTGTAAGTAGTAAGAACTTACGAGAACGCAGGCATAAAGGGAACCTAGAAGTCTAATTCCTGGGTAGTCTGATTTTACAAATACGGCTAGGGTTGTGCAAATGTTGAGTTTTTCAATTTCAATTTTCAATTATTTATCCACCAGGGTGAGTAGGGAGAGAGAGAGAGAGTATCATAGAATCTTCGTTATAGTTCGGTGGAGGTCCGTCGTCTTGGAGGCGATTCGGTTTGGGGGGGGAAAGCAGCAGGTCAGGTGTTTGCAAATTAGAGACGCTAAAGAGAATCAGAAGAAAATGATATAGAGGGAAGAGAGAGAATATGGGATCGGAAATTGAAAGGCCAGCTTACAGCATAGTCATCAGAAAGCACGTTCCATCGATCAATGACCCTAGTTACAAAACTTGAGTGAGACGTTGGCGGGACAAATGACAAAGCGATGCGCGGGGAATGAGATCTACGAAGATTACGAGTAAGGGGGGAAGCTTGAATAGGTTGGAATGGTCGTAGCAATGGAATGGTAGTAGTGGTTTTCAATGGAATAACTATTGATTTCGAAACATTATATCACTCAAACTGGTAAATTTAGAATGTCACGCCTAATTTCGAAATTATATCACTCAAACTGGTAAATTTAGAATGTCACGCCTAATTTCGAAATTATATCACTCAAACTGGTAAATTTAGAATGTCACGCCTAATTTCGAAATTATATCACTCAAACTGGTAAATTTAGACTGTCACGCCTAATTTCGAAATTATATCACTCAAACTGGTAAATTTAGACTGTCACGCCTAATTTCGAAATTATATCACTCAAACTGGTAAATTTAGACTGTCACGCCTAATTTCGAAATGCAGGTTGGGCAGCATGTTTCGATAGTGCTGCCTTCTTTATTCACTGATACACTCACAGATTCCATCAAGAAATGAAGACGAAGATGCTCGAATTCGACAACGAACTTGATAGGATAAAAAATGAGATTGCGTACATGCAAGCGGATGAAAGGAAAAGCAAGGTAAGTTTGTTATGGATATCCTTAATGGTACATCATTATCTTGTAAAACGTTCCTTCATTAACTGATAATTTGCTGCAGGCTGGATCTGAAGAGGAGAAACTGAAGGCACTCGAGAAGGCAGCGAATGCAAAGAAGAAGGAAGAAGCAAAATTAAAGAAAGCATTAGAAGGATTGGAAGAGGATCTTAGTGACATTCAGATGAAGGTGCGACACACATGATGCTTTTCTCTTATTTTCGATTCACCGTTTATGCGCATATACCTTTTTTTAAGATCAAATCGAAACGGATAGAGGTGGAAGAGATGGAGGGTGAATTGGGGGAATTGAAGAAGATTGCCAATGCTGCAGGAAGAGATGTAGATAAAGCTGAGAAGGTATGGGAAAAAATTGTTAATCGATAGAAGATTGACAGATATCAAATACCCCTCTCGAATGGACCTATGAATACCACATTTTTTGGTCAATTCGAACAAAATTAGAGAAAAGCATACCGCCCATCGATAAAATCGGTGGAATTTACTTGATACCTAACCACTTCAAGTGCAATAGGCTTCAAAATTTGTAATATCATACCAAATCTTGGATTTCATGACCTAATTTTTTGACCCCTGAAGATTAAATGATTTCAATTGCTTGTAAACAGAAGTTTATAAGCTGTGGTTGCTCTTTTAGTAATGCTTTGAGGCGATGACTGCTCATGAAACAACAATTTCTCGTCGTCGAGCGGAGAGGCATCGATTGCTGAGAGATGCAAAGATCAATCAAATTTCAATTCCACTTTCTTCCGGAAGTTTTGCTGATGTGGATGCTGATGATGAGGAGGACGATGACGGAGAAGGAACCAGTAATGGTTAGTGGTGTATTATACAACTGGCATATTTTTCTTCTGAAAGCAGTAGAAAAACTACGACTACACAACAGCACTTTATACACGCACCACAATTTCAAGGTTTTCTCAGAAAGTCGAAAAGTACGTATAAAACGACCGAAAATTCGAAAGAATTCAATGTTTTCGAGATTACTAGATCAACGAGGAGGCTACTTACGATTCTAAAATCGATTTTCGAAGAATGTATTATACTCATAACCGATGTTCGAAAAAAACGAATGCGCAGAAACATACTTGGATCTGCGGATTTTGTCTCCTAATTGTAAGGTTTTTTTATAGATTCTAAAAGAATGCCATCAGTTTTAAAGAAACTAAATAGCGCAGACAAGATTTATTGTTCTATTTTTGAGGGATCTTATGTGAGTTAACATTTAAATTTCGAATAAATTAAAAAAATATATTTTAAAGGTCAACTGAATTATTTTTCAATGAGATGAGTGCTCTCGTTAACAGACTCTTCCAGGTAATCAGAATGCTTCGCAAGTGACACAAGAGCAGTTGAAGAGAGAGCAGAAGATCAAGGTCATTTACTTATTTTGGTTTAGTTTATATTTTGGAAGACGTTTCTCACCCCTGGTTCTTTTTCGATCCCTGCTTGTATCTGTGAAAAACTGAAGGCATGCAATTTAAAAAATCAGTATTCGTGTTAAAGATCAACTTTCGTGGTCTGCCCGAGGACTTCAAGGCGCTAACGAATACGAATGACGTGAGAAAGAGAATAGAGCGGCTCGTAAAGGAGATCGCAGAGGCTCAAGATCATCTGGGGAAGGTGCAGGCACCGAATCTGAAAGCAGGGGACAGGTACGAATATTGAACAACGCCTCAATTGTAAATGGAAAAAATGATTTAAAAAATCCGACCCTTCGGGAGCCTGTTTTTTAGGGATTAATAAATTTACGGCGTCAACAAGCTAGCCGAATATTCTTGGTCCATGGATACATGAACCCCTTTGGTTAGAATAGGCGCACTTTGAAAAGTTTGTCGACACCCATGGGGTGGAATGCGATTAAGTGATTATTCTTTATTACTAGAAATGATTCAGTTGCTATATTTTCTGTTGATGTGAATGAAAAGTGGTTGCACATTTGGGGGGCATGAGAGAACCGCAACGGCAAAAGCGCAAACGACATTTGCGCAAAAGCAAAAGCGCCAACGACAAAAGCGCAAATCAGAAAAACGCGAGTCACATGGGTGCTAGTCATTTTTGATTGGGCTTCAGCTGTTAATTTGGTAGCACTGATCACAATTTATCGTTTGAGCCCAACCAGACATCGCTAGCACTATTGTAACCCGAGTTTCGTGATTTGCGCTTTTGTCGTTTGCGCAATTGGAATTTGCGCTTTTGTCGTTGCGGTTCTGTCATGCCCCCCACATTTGCAGACTGGACAGCGTAAAGGACAGTGAAGAGAAGGTGAATGCTCAGTTTGAAAACGCGAGGAAGAAGGCTAAGAAAGTGAGAACTTCATTCGAGAAGATAAAGACTGATCGGTTCGTGCACTTTATCTGTTGGTATTGTAAGCACGAGCATGTCGGACTTATTCAAACAATTTGTAATTCAGATATCGCCGTTTCCAAGGATGCTTCGAACCAGTCGCCCTAAAGATTGACGAAATTTATAAGGTGAAATATTAGGAATCTTCCACTGGTGCATATGTTCGTATTATCACACGCTCTTGGGGAATAAAATACACCTTTCATTTCTGACTGACATTGAGAAGTTTATATTCTATCCGGGGCATGGCTGTACTGATTTACTCTTGTGCAGCAACTCTCGCGAGATCCTTCGGCTCAAGCCTTCTTGGGCCCGGACAACACGGAAGAGCCTTATCTAGAGGGCATCCAATACAATTGCATTGCCCCCGGGAAACGATTTCGACCAATGGACAATCTATCGGGTGGAGAGAAGACGGTAAGCTGTGATATTTTATTTTATTTTTTTTTTATGATTTGAACTTGCTTTCTGTTAACCTCTTTCTTCTCGGGTCCAAGATGTGGGTGCGCACCAGAGCCCGGCCATACCAGAAAGGGGGGAATGGGGCCAGTGTTCTCGTCAAGCGACTTTAATATTGTTTGTTGTTGAAGAACCTTACTGCCTCCATAACTACCTATCAACTACCCATCTACCTATTGTCAGTCGTTCTTACTTACTGCACTACAGGTTGCCGCCCTCGCTCTCCTGTTCGCAATGCACGCCCGAAATCCATCTCCCTTTTTCGTTCTCGACGAGATTGATGCAGCTCTCGACAATACAAATATTGGAAAGGTGAGAGATTCAACGGTGGATCAAATACCCCTCCCGAAAGGCCCTATGCATACCACATTTTTTAGGCCAATTTGAACCAAAATTAGAGAAAAACATACCACCAGTCGGCAAAAACGGAAATGATCCGAAAGCTAACCACTACAAGTGCAATAGCCTTCACAATTTTGCTTACATCCTAGGTTTCATGACTTGATTATTTGACCCCTGCTATATTAAAATATTCTTGCACAGGTGGCATCGTACATTGTGGACTCGGCTCGGGCAAACATGCAACTAATCGTAATCTCTCTCAAGGAAGAATTTTACAATAAGGTTTGCTTGTGTATATTAGGGATGGCAAATCGGCGTCGGAACACGGCGAATTGTCTTGAAAGACGCGCTAATTGATTGAAGCCGGCTTGGCCAGACATGCAAATCGAGCCAAGCCGGCTTCGCTGCCTCTCTCCCTTTGAATGCCGAGTTGAAGCCGGCTTCAACCCGGCCACGATTCTCGCACTTGAACTCAATCAACGAGATCAATTTGTATGGAAATCGCCTCAAATCGCCGGCGATCCGTCACTAATTGGTCGATTTGCATGCGAAGCCGGCTTGAGAGAGAGAGAGGCGTCTGTGGCCGGCTTGAGGCCGGCTTGAGAGACTCGCCAAGCCGGCTTCGCATGTAAATCGACCAATTAGCCGACTTGAGGCCGTGTTCCGATTTGCCATCCCTAGTGTATATCAGTGCATTCGCCTAAGAATCGCACACCCTTCGGTACAGCAGAAAATAGCACTAGGAGATTTTTGCATTTTATGATAGCCCTAAATAGCCTACATCGATTTCTGTTAGTACGATGTTTCGAAAAATTTAATTAGCATAGTTACATGCATTCAATAGTATGCCCTTTTTAAACAAAATCAAGCGTTGCTCAACGAAAAATCAATAAAATTGCATGAAATTTTTTTACTAGAATAAACGTGATGTGCTCTATACACCTAGGCCGGTCGTTTTTGCAAAATCGAATTTTGAAATTTTCAGCCAAAGTTCGGGAATTTATTTCTCGAAAAAGAGGAAAAACACATCTGAAATGTTTTTGATATGAGGATGGTTGCGTAAGAATCAGCTACGGGCTGGCACAGCGAAATTTTAAGAGTTTGAGAAAACTTGGAAAAATAGGTTTTCGTGGGTGGTGATCATCGCTGTCAACTTCATTTTGCACCAAATCGATCGGTGCAGCCGTGCTGCACGGCGCCCATTTTCTATATCTCCGCTCCCCGTACACGAAATGCAATGAAAATTTGGGAGCGTATGTAATCGACTATGACGAGTCGAACCGTGATGTCCTCGTTTATAGAAAATGCTTTGTTTCACGATAAAAATTCTTTTGTCGAATACTACGGGCGAGTGAACTTAGATTTTCACACAGGCAGATGCGCCTCATTCTGGGGATCATTTTTCATATAATAGGTATGGGGAAAATATCCTCGGTTTTTTGCTACATATTTTTTTCTACTTCATTTCCCATCTTCTTTCACTGTTTTATTCCTTCCCGCCGCGCTCATTTCGCGCGGTGAGTGAGGAATGAAATGAATTTCGTTCGTTCTCACTCGCTGAACGTGGTAAAACAGTGAATGATGATGGGAAATGAAATAGAAAACAATATGTAGCAAAAAACCGAGGATATTTTTCCCCATACCTATTATATGAATAATGATCCCTAGAATGAGGCGCATCTGCATGTGTGAAAAGCTAAGTTCACTCGCCCTTAGTATTCGATAAAAGAATTTTTATCGTGAAACAAAGCATTTTTTATAAACGAGGACATCACGGTTCGACTCGTCATAGTCGATTACATACGCTATCAAATTTTCATAACATTTCGTGTACGGGGAGTGGAGATATAGAAAATTGGTGCCGTGCAACACGGTTGCAGCACGGCTGCACTGATCGATTTGGTGCAAAATGAAGTTGACAGCGATGATCACAACCCTCGAGAACATATTTTCCCAAGTTTTCTCAAACTCATAATATTTCGCTGTGCCAGCCATCACAGGCCATTTACTGATTCTTAGGCAACCGGCCTCATATGTTGTGACCCTTGTGGATATCATTGCCATACATGAAAAAGTTAGGTGACAAAATTCATCGAAAGCGGGGTATGTTTATGAAAAAGTCCTTGGAAATCAACTAAGCTTACGTGCAGCTTACATGCCTTGTTAACTGAAACCTCGAAAGCGGGGTATGTTTTTAAATTTCAAGTAGTTTTTGACTAGCTTTTTCATGTACGATCATTGCCCTGGATTTTTTTCCAGATTTTTATGATGTGGACTGAGACTTTACAAGCTAAAACATAAATTGCCAAGTCGAGCAAAACTCTCATTTTGCACAGCGCACCCTGCCCTCGCGGCTTGGAATGGGGTGGAATGCGACGATTCACATATAAAAAATTCAATTACCGCATAGGTCTCATTTCACGCCGCGAGGGCAGGGTGCGCGGTGCAAAATGACGAGTTTTGCACGATTTGGCAATTTTTTTAGCTTGTAGAGTCTCAGTCCACCCTCCTAAAAATCTGGAAATATCAGAAAATCTCAGATGTGTTTTCCTCTTTTTCGAGAAATAAATTCCCGAACTTTGGCTGAAAATTTCAAAATTCGATTTGCAAAAACGACCGGCATAGTTGGATAGAGCACATCAAGTTTACTCTAGAAATTTTTGGCACTTTTCTAGTTCCGTACTAGGCCCCGCCCCCTCCCCCTCCGTACCCCTCGCGCTCCTCCCCCTTCCCTCCCTCTCTCTCGTCTTTTGAAATCTTTGGGAAGGGGCGGCGAGCGAGAGGGACTGAGGAGAGAGCCCTCCCCCTTCCCTCCCTCTCTCTCGTCTTTTGAAATCTTTGGGAAGGGGCGGCGAGCGAGAGGGACTGAGGAGAGAGCGCTAGACTAACACGCTCCCTCGCCCCTCTCCCTACGCTCTCTTACCCGTCTCGGCTAGACCGCGCTCTCCCTATACAACCCCCTCAACTTTGAATGCATGTAATTATGCTTATTTTTTTGAAACATAGCAATAACAGAAATCGATGTAGGCTACCTAGGGCTACCAGAAAATGTAAAAATCTCATAGTGCTATTTTCTGCTGTTCGGAAATGGGGTGGAATTGTGCGATTCTTAGGCGACGCACTGATATTTTTGTGTTTCAAGCTGAGCGCTGGGACATTCGCGATAAGAATGACATCAAGTTGTTGCTTGTGCATCCAATCTGACCCGTTGGAGAGGTCGCTCGAAAAAGAAGAAGTGATTCTGAAATACATTGATGATATAAATGTTTGCAGGCGGATGGTCTCGTCGGCATTCATCCCATCCCTGCCAATTGTACCGTATCTGGAGTGCTAACAGTTGACTTGACTCCGTTCAAGACATCGGGTCACGACCATTCCATGTTGGACGCCACTAATGCTCCTCCGCCCAGTGAACGTTAAAGCGTCGAGTGTTTTGCCGTGGAAATCGATGGCGTATTCCCTCACATAAGGTCGCGGTTATATTAATCGTTGAGATCTCATTCTACCCGGTTTTATGCTTTTTCTTAGTTTCTTAATGTGCTCACCGGATTATCAATGTTTGTATTCCTCTGAAATGGGCATTTTTTTCTTTTAATATTCTGTGTATTATCCGCTTTCATGTTGTAAATTTGATCTCCAATTCCGCCCCTCCCCCCTTCCCCTCACCTCATCTCACCTTTTCTTATTTATTCCTTGTTTCATCGAACGCATTTAGGACCTCAAATTCCAAATCTGTGCTAATAACTAAATTTCAAATAAACATTTCTCAAATGTGGCATTTGTCTAAAAATGCGTCATCATCGCAAATTTATTATCTCATTATATATTTTTCTATTCATTTTTGTATTTTACTTTCCAACCTAAATGAATCCCACAGAATGAGTACTAAATGGCTCAAGAATTTTGCCGGTGTAAAGCAGTCTGAAGATGACATTCAAAATGTTCCGAATGCACTAGTGGAGTTGGGCATTCACATTACATGCAAGACAATTCAGGTATGGTGGGATCGCAATATTCCTATATCAAACAATGAACGGCTTATATATTCCTACCAGCTGATTTCGCCCCCGCCTTCAGCGGAGTCTCATCTTCTGGAGGCCTCTTCAATGTGTGTTGCGCTCTCCATCTATTTCACAACATAGAGCGCACGCAACACGCTTGACATTGGGCTGACCGCTCCTCTGGTTGAGTGGAAATGAAATGAATTTCCCCTCAACTAGAGGGGGGGGGGGAATAATTGGCTGGCAGGTTAAGTAAAGAAGAGCCTCAATTCCATATATCGGAATTAGCACGTAAGAAGAATATGTTAGTTGCACATTCCTGGATTCTTACAGGTGGGCACACTTCTCGGATCTGTGATCGGTCCGTTAGCAGCTCTGGTTAAAAAGACGTGTCCCAAGACGGGATTGATTAAGGGAGGAGCGAGAGGAGCTCTGATCGGTAAGGAAACTTTTTTCCGATTGGTTTTTGTTATCTATACGGAATGCGACCTTCTTGTATATTTACATATTGTATTTTCTTTCTTCTATAGTAGCAGGAGCAGCTAGTGATACCTATAATAGCCCAAGTGATCCTATCTGACACATTATTGTGCTCGCTTTTTTATGTATTCCACACTGTATCTCGAAAACGAATCATGCATGCATTGTAGTGTATGTTTGAAATGAGGCTGCTATATTTGCAGGCGCGTTTCTTGGTCCGGTGGTTACAGTGGCTACGACAAGAGGCAAGACTGAACCTGAGATCGTCGATCGATGCTATAGACTGCGGTGAGAAGTGGGGACAGAGCAAGGCTGAGAGTTGAAACTATCTGACTGTTCTGTATTTTCTGGTTGGCATCACAATTTTAAGAGCAGAACCAGAAGATATTTTTCATAATCAAGAAATTGATTTTTCCTCATCTATGTGTGGATCTTCCACAATTTCGTTACCGTTTCAGCCACAATGAAGGACAACTGTGGGTAGATCGATCATTCATCGTAGCTGCGACTCTCGGGTTCATGGCTGCAGGAACGGCTGGTCTAGTTGCTGGTAAGTATTTGGTGGAGGGGGGGGGAGGAGTCATTATCCATGTTGCCATTTGCTTTAACTTAAAACAGTTTCTTTTTCTCCTTTTCGAAACCCCCCTCTATCATATCTCTTTCTGTTGAATGGGCACTCGATAAAGTGTTGTGAGAATACGTGAGACAAACGTGTATTCAACTCTTGCAGGTGTCAACGGCGCTGTTATTATAACCCCCATCGGGAGAGCGGCATGGAAGAAGATGGCAAGTGATGATGCAAAGTGATCGCCTAGATAAGCCCCCACCCCTTTCCCTCGCCGATTCACTGTATTTAGTACGAGCACTCGAAATCTGTACATTATATTCTAATACGCTGTGGAAATGCTTTAGTTGGTAGAATTTACTGGTGCTATATTGTGGAATCACTGCCGGTAAAAGCCGTTCAGATAAATTTTTTTTGCACAATTGTGATTACGAATTATGCGTTACAAAACCGTGAGAACGGCTCCGTATCTTACATTAATGTGCGTTATGTACAAGTAGCTTTTAAAAATTTCAAGAGCTTTTTCCAGTGGCTATGAGTTCCTACTGGTTCAAAAATTTCGCCGGTCTCAAGCAGACCGACTTTGAGATGCTGAAAGTGCCCAATGCGGGCGCGGAGTTCTGCATCCACGTTACGCTCAGAAGTATCCAGGTGCGCTAGAGATTCACTTTTCCAAGCAATTTTCAGCGCAGACGGGAGTGAGTGCTCATTGCAGACGGGCGCTCTATTGGGCAGCGTCCTCGGGCCGCTCTCAGTACTTGCCTTCAGAGATGGACGGGCACAAGCAAAGAGCGTAAAAGACGCCTTTGTGGAGGGAGGGAGAAACGGTGCACTCATAGGTGACACTCATTTTTCTCTACTATTACTGATTACTTCTCAAATTCTTGTGAAATGCCTCGCCATTTTTGGCACTTCTGTAGATCCTCGGGGCCTCAATCACTGAGCAGTCTAAGCAGATCATTGACTTACATATGTCCTATACACTCCCGAGATTAAGGCGGACCCGAGGATCTAAAGTGATGCTAGGAATTAAAAAAATATCCAAAATAAGCTACTATCAAAATTGCGAGTTCAATGTAGTGAGCTAACGTGATCTCTGGGTTGTCCCAGGTGCTGCTATCGGCCCCGTCCTTACCTACATGGCCCTGAGAGACATGAGCAGTGCTAAACTCTACGACAAGTGCTACCGACTACGGTGAGCGTAGCTATTCATTTGTATTAGGTTGATGCAAAATTTTTCCCTTTCTTTAGCAGTGGGCTCCTGCAGGACTTCGTTTGCCTCGAACACGCTGTGAACCTTCATTACTTAAAAAAAATCTTTTATGCTGAATTGCGCTTACGACCTTTGCAAAAGGAAGTTAACTTTCGCAATAGCCGACACTTCGGTCTAAAAATGTCTATAAATTGGTGTCGATATAATCGTACTTTCCAGTTTCGACCGTGAGCAATTGTGGCTGGACAGATCGTGCGTGCTCTCTGCTGCAGTTGGAGTACTGTCCAATGGAACTGCTGGCATGGTTGTCGGCATGGATCTCGCACTTCTCTTCCACTCCATTGGGGGAATGGTTTGGGGAAAATGAACCAGAAAACTCCCTCCCTCCTTTTTTCTGTTGAATCGATTAGCTGATTGCATTATAATAGGAATCGTTCGGCGAAGAATATGAAATGTACCGTGAAGACTTCCAAACTGCCCAACTTTTCGTTTTTTTCCCAGGAAATGTTGTATACAAAGTTTTTTTCCCAGGAAATGTTGTATACAAAGTAGAATTTATTAGTTGAATTCTATTGAGTGCCTTCATGGAATGTATTAAGTTGATTTGCATTGGAGTGTGACATTTTTAGTCGTCGCCAATCCCCGCTCGTGTCTGTTTATTTGGTATCGTAAATTTGATTGAGTGCATCTATATAATGCAGATTTATAAGAGACACTATCTGAGAGGACTCACCTACCACCGTACAGTGAAAAATAGAATATTCTGAAAAAAATGCCATAGGTGTAACTTTTCACGTAGAACTCGAAAATCGACCTTAAAAAGTCGTATCTCAAAAACTAAAATTCCTATGGTTGACTTCATGGTGAGAAGGGTGCCATACAATTTTCTTTGCGGGGTTTTGAATCATCCAACAAAGTATAAAAACTTACAGATAA
>LS485875.1:6910-22854 GCA_900490705.1 Pristionchus arcanus
GGGCGAATGATCTTTGATCTTTGGTTAACGTATTTTTGGATGATCTTTGATCTCTGTATCACCTGCTTTCGCTGATTTTATGAATCCTGGGGGAGACGAGCGAACGTTTTGTTTGCAGGCCACTGGCGGTGCTGAAGAAGATAAAGGAGCAGCTGCAGGACGGGCAGTAAGTTTCGAGTTGCTGCCACTGATTAGAATGATCCCGTCGATCTCCTCTTTACTCTATCGAGCACAACAACCCGTTGTTTGTAGCAGACCGGACCTCAACCGACCGGGAATCGGACAAACGATCAGGATGAGGTCGACGTGGTAATGCCCGATCAGGTACGCTCTTTTTCATATCTTTGCTCTCTGATGTTTGCCAATTTTATCAGTTGTGCAAAATCTTTTTCTAACAAAAATTTCGAAATTCACTCTCGTGTGTTAGAAGAAAGAAAGGGGAAGGAAATTAGCGGATGAAAAATCGATTTGTGAAGAAAAAGCTTGAAAAAAGCAGCCCCAGTGGGCGTAATTGTTGCATGTTCAGCATCCGTTGCCAACAAAGAAGGGCCATCATACTATGATTACTGCTCCCGATGGCACGCCAGAAGTAAGCGACGACTGCTGTCTAGGGCTTTCGGGATGAATGATCCGTTTCTTTACTCTGCGTTCGCTCTCGTCACTCTGACCGATGAGAGAGTACGTGGAATGAAGAGACGGATTCTTCATCCTGACTGCTGCCCTACTGCTGTCCGGCAGCTGCAGCAATTTATTTGATTATTCAGGACGATTCGGTGCTGATTCACGCTGCCTCTGAAGAGGACATAGGAATGGTAGGTTGCGAGGCTTGACTGATCCCCCACACAACTCCGCTCTTCCCATCGCTCGCTAACGAGAGAACAACTCGGAAAGCAACTACTGCTTTTGTCAGGATATACAAGATCCAGAGCCTGCGCAGAGGAGGAATGATGATGAAATACTAATCGATCCCACTGACGATATCGACGACGATACCGTCGAACATGTAATCATTTTTTTTACTTTTGATCTTTGATCTTCGGCAATATGTTCCCAGCTATTCAAGAAATTTTTCGATCACTCATTGCATACTGATCTCTCTCGCCGGTCAGAGATGCTTACTCACTCCAGTGACGGGCGCAGTGTCAATCTACGCATTTGCAGGATCAAATGGCCCCGAAGAAGGCAGACGAGGGAAAAGCTGCCGATGACGGAAAGGAAGAGGAGCTTCCGGCGGGCGGCAATCCGACCGGAGCTGAAGATGTAAGCGAGGCGAGGAGTGTAAGGAGGGAGGAGCAGTCGGTGCTGCATCAAGCAACGTATTGTAATTGCAGGAGCAGCGAGAGCGAGAAGGTGATGACGGGAACAGAGGAGCAGCTATGAATGAGCAACCAGCTGGTGTGGCTCCGGCGGGCGGCAATCCGACCGGAGCGGTAAGCGAGGAGTGTCTGCAGGGGCGATAAGACAACTCGACCGAAAAAATTCGAATAACGCATTTCGAACAAGGACAATTCGCACAATTGCTTCTCCGTTCTTGTTTTCTTGTAATATTGTGGCCATTATGAGATTCTTCTACCCGGTATTATTCAAAATTGATAAATAACACACAAGGAAAATTTAGACTAATACTGTGAAAAATGCCTTCAAATTCGTGTGCGCGCTCGCGAAATGTCCTTATTCTATCTTGTTCGGTCGAGCAGTCTTATCACCTTTGGAGGGAGGAGCAGTCGGTGCAGCCTTATAGCGTGTATTTGCAGGAAGCGGATCCGATGCCCGGCGTCGTCCCGGCTGTACCAGCAGGAGCTGTTGTTCCACCGCCCGCAGGAGGTGGAGGAGTGGCGGTAAGCGGAACGAGTGTCTGAAGAAGGAGTCGGAGCGAGAGAATGCTCTAGCAGCCGGTGCAGTAGCATGGGATTTATTTGCAGCTCGCCGGAGAAGTGAACGGCCAGCCAGTACCTCCACCAGGAGCAGCAGTAAGTGGCGTGATTTGGCTGATGTTGGATTGATTTGCCAAACAAAATTGCAAGATCTTGAAATGAAATAACTCAATTATCCCTTCTGGTCACGAACAACGAAATGATTTTCAAGAATTTGTTTATTGCAATTTTATTTGGTCGACTCTCTTGCAATTCGCCTTATTTGTTTGCATGATTGTTTTTATCTCAAAGATAACGCAATTTATGACTGTGTTTCTTGAAAAATAAACAAAAAATATCTTGAAAAACAAGTTTGCAATTTGAATTTCTTGACAAAATCTTCGTCACATCAATTGTAATTGCACACACTATCTCACCGGTCAGAGAAGCGAGAGCGTGTGGGCGTAGTTAGCCGTAGTTCAAACTCTAATTGTCAGGCGCAAGTTCCCGCCCTCATCGACCCCGCGAACCTACCGGATGTCAGGGTGGAAGTTGTTCAGGTCATATTGGACAACGAAGATAAAGTGAGGAATAGGACAGTCCGAACGATGAATGTTTATTCAACGTACTCTCTCTCTCTCTGCCTCTGCCTCGCATCTCTGAGCGATAGCGAAAGAGACAGCAGCAAAAATCGTGTTTCGATCTCAAACAGAAAATTGGCAGAGCCGGCCTCACGTCGGGGCTCCTGCCAATCCAGCCCCCACCGGGCAGATATGATATACGGCACAATTATATTTGCATGTCGATGAGGATAACCAGTTGGGAGGTGGCGACGGCGAGAATGCAGCAAATAACGTGGTAAGTAGACTACGGACTACGGGATCCGTCGCCTCTTCATGCTCTATATCCGGCGTGTCCGAGTATCGAGAGAGCGTGCGAAAGGAAGAGACGGATTGGCCGCTGCTCGATATTTCATGAATTCGCACGTGCTGCACACTTGCATTTGCAGCAGCAGAGGGGAGGAGGAGGCGAAGCAGCTGGCAACGGAGGCGACCGACAGCAAGTGAGCTACTGTTGACTACAGAAGACTTCGAAATGCGGGCAATCGTCTCTTCATTCACCTTGCTCTCTCATCGATCAGAGTGACGAGAGAGCACTCGGAATGAAGAGACGATCGCCGTATTTCGAACTCTCGTCTGTGGAGAGCGAGCGAGAATGAGAAAGGGGAAGCGGTTGCAGCTTCTGCAGATTTGCAGGAACTTGCTGCTGATGAGCTTTTGTATTGCAGATTACAAGAGATGCGATGACTGAAGGGAGAAGCAATGAGGGCAATTTCCTGAGTCGAATAACCGCCCAGTTACAAGTGAGCTGATCTTTTATCTTTGATCATTAGTGTTCAATTTTTGATCTCTGATCTTTACCGTCAGCCAATTTTTTCGCAAAACTTTGTTCGATCTCTAATTTCGTACTACTCTTTCGTCGGTCAGGAAGGACCATAGAGCGTTGCAAAAAAAGATATCGAAAAAAACGAGTACAATATTGATGAGCTCACGAGCGATTATGAGTGAACAATGTTGAGGAAGAGGATCTACTGCGAAAAGCGGTCGACGATGAACTGGCAAAAAAGACTAAGGTAAATCTGCATCTAAATAATCATCGTTGATCTTTTTCGCAACTCCTGACGAGGTGGAAAAATATTAATCTTTGATCTTTGGTAGAAACAATTTCCCTTCTGTAGTTCCTTTTTTCGTGAGCAAGTGCCAGACTTCTCAGATCTAAATATCTTCTAGGCTAGTTGGGACCCAAAATCTCACAGAATTTCCCTATCTTCAATATTTTATTTTTGCTTCAACTGAATAAGGTGTGAATTGCTAGATGCAGAGACTCAATATACTGCCGTAGTTGAGTGAGGAGGTGATTGAATAATCTTGAATTGGCAGGCACTGATCGATCTGGAGCGCCGACTGGCTGAATCACAAGACGAAAAGAATAAACTAATAGAAGATGCGGTATGTCAACTTTCTCTTTCTACGTTATCCATGCAATCAAAGAGCACAAAATACACGGATTATTTTGTTATACACAGATCGAGCTTTGTATGATTTGTTTTCCAAAACATTAATTTGAATTTTCAGAGAATTTCGAGGGAAGCTGCTGATGCAGCCGCCAAAGACGCTGCTCAGCTCAGACTGGAAGGAGAAGTAAGTCGTCTTTCTCTCGCGCATCTTCGAAATAAGCTCTCATCCATAACCGTAAAAGGCGAGAAAGCACTTTCGCGTATTATTTTTGTTCTGTGCGGGACCTTCGTCAAGATTTCGCATGTCTGCTGGCGTACCATTTGAAAATTTCACAACGCAAACAGTCAATCTTTGATCTCTCCTAGATGTTGACAGTGTAAGACAAAAGAAATTTGAGAGTTGCAGAGTTGTTGGTTTGAAAAATCAAAATCGAGATATAAACCATTTCCTGGTCAATTTTTGTAGCTAATTTCTTTCTCTCAGATACGGCGGGCTGCAGAACTAGCAGAACAGGCCAGGAAGGTTCGTCTTAGTAAATCTAAACAAGCAACTTCCTGAGAAAACGGCAAAAAAAAGTTGGATGATAAGAGGAAAAACTCACTTTCGCTCTCTGATAACCGGGCCGAAATGCTCCACGACTCAGAAACCTGTTTTAGAAGGCGGTGATGCAGTCGAAGAAGGCGAAGGACGACCTGAGAAGAACTGAAAGTGATCGAATCAAACGCGCAGCTCAAGGATGGATGGTACGTGGTCTGCCCCTCCACCTTCATTATGCAACAGATGCTTTCTTCATTATACTTTATTTACCACCGTTCCCCGTATTCCGCTATAAGTTGCGCTCTGCGACATGAAATAGCAAATGAGCTTCTATGATCGACGAGAGAATGGGCGAAATGAAGAGAAAATAGCTCGCGAAGCCATCCGCAGGCCCGTCAATAGGGCTCGTTGCAGCGACATTTTTGACAGCATTTTATGTCAAATAGGGTAGCATTTAGGTCAGGGATAGCGCTCACTGCGTCCGAATATTCTCCTCTTATTTTCAGATGAGCCAGTCGCTCTCTTTGCAACAACAATGCGACCGCATAAATGTAAGCATAGGGGGAGGATGGTGCTAATCCATGTTCTGATCCACATTGTGCGAGCCGTGATCTGGAGGAAAATATGATAGAAGCGTCACACATTTATCATTCAGTGGGCTGCTCGGGAGCAAAGCAGAAGTGAAGACGCGTCAGGAACTGAAGATCCGAGCAGGTCGAGGAGTCCGGTGGCAGGAGGGTCACGAGACGTGAGTCCACTAGAGTTAAAAGGAAATATGGGTAATCGTCTCTTCATTTCGCGTTCTCTCTCACCGGTCAGAGTGACGAGAGAGTGTGTGAAATGAAGAAACGACTACCCGTATTTCGAACTCTACTGTGCGGAACCACGACCGGGAGAAGGATCAAATTGAAGCAATCAACAACTGCGCGACCATCCGGGAGAGGACGTGGCGGCGTCATGCAATGTCGGCGTGGACGACGGCTTCAACGTGTGCATCAAGTGAGTTGGCCCGAGTAGGGCTGTCAGGGTGAAGAATCTGTCTCTTCATTCTTCGTGCTCTCTCTCTCTCTCTCTCGCAGCTCTGACCGGTTAGAGAGCACGCGGAATGAAGAGACGGATTCTTCATCCTGACAGTCCTAGTGCCGTGTCGCGAGGCAATGAGCAGTCATGGACCGTATACTTGCAGAGCGACGCCGATTTCAACTCGGATATGGAGCGGTACATGGTGAGTAGAGTTCAAAATACGGGTTGTCGTCTCTCCATTTCGCACACTCCCCCGCCTCTCTGACCGGTGAGAGAGCGCGTGAAATGAAGAGACGATTACCCGTAATTCGAACTATAATAGTGGGTAGATCGGAAGAGGGGGAGGGTAAATGGTGGCCATTTGCAGGATCCTGGATGGACGAGCACTTCGGCGGCTTCGACAAGCAATGCTGGACCATCGAGAATGGGCGTTGCGTCCGACCGCCGCGATATTTACCCGACGTCTGTGAGTAGAAACGACATTTAACGCATTCATTGTTCCGTGAGCGACGAAATTCCTGTAAAATCTACGACGTTTCTTATTTAAGAAAATATAGCAATCATTATGATCGCGTTTTATCATTCGAAACGAAGGCAACCGCGGGAGAAATAGGCAGAAAATGGGGCTCAATGAACATTGATTTATTCGCGCTTTTAGTTTTTTTTGAAACTTGTTTCGGCTCGTGTTATTATAGTAATGAGATAAGGACGAGAATGAGTAATGGTGGCAATTGCAGATGGTATCAGCTGCAGAACAACAGGCTGTGGAGGAGCTTCTGGCCAGGGTGAGCAGATCGGCTGAAGAGCGAGATAATAATAAACGCTTTCTGCAGAACGGGCTGTTACAACAATCAGGAGAAGCTGCGAATGGTTCACTCCCTGCAACAGTACCTACTCTCCAATCGGTGAGTAGCTAGAGTAGACACCAACAAGGAAGGGGCACCCACTCTCACCCTTTAGCGAAATCTGAGATCAAGTGAAATGAGAAGAGCCAATTCTTGCAATCCCATGTCTAGTAGGCGGCTGAAGAAGAATTAATGGTTTTTTTGAAGGTGCATAATTCATCCTTAACAACTTCATCTCGCTTGCTGCAGTGCCAGGCGGTGAGTGGGTCTAATTGAGAACGATATATTAGTGGAAATTGCAATGTTATTAACTCACGCTATTATTTTTACATACTTTTCATTTGTACTCGCGTTATTTCCTGTAGATACGCATTATTATTTTTATTATTATTTATTGAGCACTAGGTCGGATCAGAACAATCGGATGATACCTACTGCATGATAACCAACATTTTTCGTTTTCTTTCACATTTGGGATAGAGAAGGTACTGACAAAAATTACAACGCTCAAAAATATTTAAGTTCCTTATCCAGTAGGTTATCAAATGTTCTCATCCAAGCCTTTATTGAAGTGTGGCTCGGGTGTTTGTGGGGTGGAATTTGGCGCAGCAGTGAGTGAATGGAATCACGAGCAGGAGAGTAATGTGTGGGCTAGGGTTGCAAGTTCGAGATCGAGAGTCTCGCACCAGCGCGAGAGTCTCGCAAGGATGCGGGACTCCCGCAGTTCCTTCCCATAGGAGACGGCGAGAGAGCGTGGGGAAACGAGAGAGCACAACCCTCTGCTCTGTCTGCACTCTCTCCCAGCCCCATGATCTCTCGTCGGGGAGGCAAGGGAAGAGGTCAGTGCGAGAGTCTCGCAAGTGCGAGACTCCCGATCTCGGTCTCGAACTTGCAACCCTAGTGTGGGCAATTGCAGACTTCGACCGAACGACAGCTGCGAGCTTTTCTCGAAGAGCAACGGATGATCCTCATGCAGGTGAGTTAACGAGGTCGAACGGGGGGCAAAGAGTAGTGGGCATTTGCAGATACAAGGCACTTCGACTAATTCGGATGCGCTCTCGGCACTTCCTTCCTCACAGCAGCCTCATGTGAGTGAATTCGATAGACAGCGAGGAAGGATTTGCTACAAAATATAGAAAAACACCTATTTCGGACACCCAATCAGAGCAGAACACGTGAAACGAAGAGATCTTTATTAGAGAGTCCATCTATTGGAGATATTGATACTGTGCCAGAATGGCTGGGCCAACAATCGAAGAACTTTCGAATTATGGATATTTTTAGCTGATTGCCCCTACTTCACGTAACGCGAGTTCGTGGAGGCAGCAAGATACCTTGATAGCGACTTTTGGCAATCACAATCAGCCGATTCATGTGAGTAGTTTGCATCGATTATAGAATTGATTAACGATAAAGCGTCCCTTAATTTCTCTTAGTTTCTGCGCAGTCATAAAAGAAAGAGATCACGCAAATTTTTGTAAATTATTTTCCAATAACACTATTTCATTTTCAATATTCGCTCCATTCGGCATACTCTCTCGTAGACAGGGAAAATCCTTCTCTCTCCTTACATAAAAATTTCGAGAAGAGAACTCTGCCGGAGAGCGAAAGAATCATGAATATATTTGCAGCCAAGTCTGATGGGTGGCGCGGCCGGCTTTGCGAATCGTCATGTAACTTGGGACCTAAACCCGGTGAGTGGGCCGAATTGAGTTCGAGAAATGAGGAGCATGCATCCCTGAAGATCTGAAGAATTATGAATAAGTTTGCAGTCGAGACGCAATGATAGCTGGCGGGCGCCGTCAAATGAAGTGCTGCCGTCCACTGTACAGCAGTCGATTCAAGTGCGATTCGAGATCGAGTGAAGAATTGGCAATTGCAGGCGTCTACTGTACCTTCTGGTTTGCAAGGTGATGGCATGAGACAAAACCGATCCCTGAATTTACAACAGGTGAGATTTCGAGTGGGGAGCGGTTGAATGTAATAAATAGAATATTCGAAAAAGCTTTATAAATATTTTATATAAATTAATATATTTATATTATTTTAACGGTGCGCAACGGGTTTCTGTATTATTGAGAAAATTGTCAATTCAGATAACGGGGAACACTGAACTGACAATAAGCGAATTAGGAGCGGAGGGGAGGTGTTTGGAAATGCATTAAAAGATCGATTTGCAGAATCAAGGATTCTGGAACGCACGATCGGGTACTACTCGCCCCGCTGTGCCATCTCATTCTGCCAATTCAACAAATGTGAATGTGAGTGATCGGGTTGAGAGTTGGCGTCATTTCTGCGAAAAAGCCGCGAAAAAGCTTCATTTCTAGTACTGTCAATGCGATGAGAGAGTTCTTGCCAAGTACTTATCTATTAGGGAGCACGGAGTAAAAACTATTTTTGCAGTTCGAGAACGTTTTGCCCTCAATGCAGAATGGAGGAGATCTGAGCTCTCGTGCACAAGGAACCGCTAACCTTCATTTGTTTATACCAATACAACCCTCTGCAGTGAGTAAAGTCTAGTACAAAGTGATGGGATTGTACTAGAGTCGTTAGGAAGTAATGGAAACTAAAATTTCTGTGAAAAAAAACGAAATTTATGTGTCGTTATTCTTACAATTTCCACTTATCCCTTCATTCCGCTCACTCACAAAGCGGTCAGAGTCGCAAAGAATGACTGCACTTTTATATGAGAAAGTTGAACGATTGGGTATTGTAGATATGTCGATGCTCATTGAAAGAAATTTCAGAGTACGGAGCAATTGTTGTTGCGGCTCATCGTTGATATCGACAATTTAACTGCAACGAGCCACTCCCGCCGATTTCGGATGCTGCTACGTCAAAGATTTGAAGAGGTAGTCCTGAATAATTTCTGCTACAGCCTGAACTATTGGATGGTGATCCAAGAATTTTTTTGACAAAAAATCAAGAATTAACTGTTCAGATCTTGGGCATAAGGAGACCAGAATGCATCGTGCTACCAAACCGTCAGTGCCGTGGTTAGTTTCGTTTCGATAACGATCTAGCATGCATAAAAAGCTTTTGTTAAGGAATATATATTCAATGCCAAGATGGAACTGGAGATCTGGCTGCATTGAGCAAAAAGAAGCCTGATCGCTGCGAGAAAGTATTTACTGCAAGGAATCGGTTTGGTAGCAATTCACCTACGCTAAGGATGAACGATATCCAAGTGAGTGAAAGAAAAAAATGAGAAAAAACTTCCGCGTTTTACTTATGTTTTATTTATAATGAAACTTCAAATATTACAGAGTGCTTCTGACTTAACTATGACGGGCTTCATGTCGGGCGAGCCGTTCGAACGACGGGCAATCTTTAAGTATCCAATCGCGGGTGAGATGCATCAATCATGAGTTCGAAATGTTGTTAAATTCAGCAACTCCCTTAACCGATGGCCCGCTATCAACATTAAACCACGGTTTTACGGATTACATCGTTCATATATCAATTATGGAGGAAGATTTATTTGGTAGAATTCTGCGTTTCCTTGCAAATAATCGATTGCCTATTCAGATTACTTGAAATTCATTCTGTTCAGACTTCATGCGGCAAGGGTTGATCTGGAAAGAGTAGGTTTAACCAATGAGGAATGAACTATGTTTTTTTTTCAGTCACGCATGCAAGTCATTGCTCAATTCAATAATCCGGAGTCATTGGTTGCTGCAATAATACTTCTGCACGCGATGTTTGTCCAAGGCACCCAGATCTCTTGCTTCAGAGTAAGTTATTCGGTATTTCCCTCCAAAATCATATCCTTTGATTCAGCCGTGATGTGCAACAAGTTTACTGTACGACTCGATCGATTCGATGGTTCGACTGTCAATGCTTTATTTCTGTTCTGAATAAATGCATATATGTAGCATTTATGTAGCAGTGACATGGCATATTCTCGACAGAACGTTTGAAATGCTATTAGAAAGAAATTTTGGAAAAATGGAACAACAATTATCTAAAAAAACCTCAAATTAGTTTAATTTCTCCCTGATTGGTAAGCTCTATTGTTGCGGGTTGAGTTCGAGTTACCCCCTCTTATTCCTCCCTCGAGTTACTGGATGGGGGGCATTTTGAAGGGAAGAGGGTGTGAGTAACTTGACTTCGGACGAGATTTTGGAACACGGTCGAGTATCTCGCAAGGGGAATTCTCTTTCCACGAATGAAATGTTGACAGTAATAGTACAGCGCGAAAAAATGTGGGATGGGGGGGTACAGATGGGTACAGATCAAAGATCAAGGCAAGATTTACTCATGGATACGGGGAAAATGAGGAGGGTTTGGACGAAATACATAGCCGGAGATTGAGATTGCTCGAGTAGAAAGTTGGGAGGAGATGACGTGAGCCCGAAAACAGGGAAAGTGCGAACATCACGGGTATTTTGAATATCTATTTTTCAAAAGTTGTGTTCACGCTCACGCCGACAGGTCAGAGCTTAATTGTCAGCGTTTTCTTAGAGATAATTATTGTGAATTATTTTACGTACAAAAGAGGACGAGTTCACTTAGTTTTTGATGCCGGTGCCCTAGACGACTGCGGAGAAACTGGAAGAAATTACGTTATTCCGAAATGCCGTTCGGTTATGTTTCACACGCGTTCACACAAGTGAAATGGTGGACGGGATTGGCTTACAAGGGAAGGTCGCGATATCGTTATGGAGTTGGAAAACGAGACATAGCGGGATCGAAAGAGGAGAAAAAACAAAGAACTTCTATGTCGTTTTTAAACGAACGTTTTTAAAAAAAACAGCTTTGCCTTCGAGCCTTCGAGGATATCTGGGCTGTTGTATGGGGAGCACCGATTTCTGCGGCTACAACAGCCCAGGCGTTAAAGAAGGAAGAAACTCACAATATTTTCAATATTTTCGGGCATAATCTGACGTCATAGGTCGATAGTGTCCGTTGACCACATTCCCAATTCGAAAATTAGAACTCGCTAGCTTAACTTAGAGGGGAGTTACACGCGCAAAAAGTTTCTACAGGACACAGGCAAAATCAAGATGCGCGATGCAAAGGGAAGGAAGTTAGGTCAAGACGCAGGGGAGATGGGAAGGGACGGGAGAGGAGCGAAAAACTCTACCGTCTGTCACTCTCATCCTCTTCCTTTCCCTAGGCACTTCCCACCGTACCTCCCCCTGACCACACAGGGGAAGAGCCTCCCCAAATTTGGAGTTTACGCCTTCTTTAACAGATGTATTAAGCAATTTTAAACGACATAGAAGTTCTTAGAATTTTCTCCTCTTTCGAACTAGCTAGGTCTCGTTTTCTAACTCCATATCGATATCGCGACCTTCCCTTGTTAGTTGATTCTGGGTCCTCATCCATGCGATTACAATCACAATAATTAAAAGACCTATTGATTCACGGCAAATTTTTGTGAAAATAGCTATTGTATGCAAACTCTGTTCACTGTCATCTTTTTTGAAACATCAGTCCTCCATTTGCAACCCTTCCTACCGTATAACAGTGCATTCGCCTAAGAATCGCACCATGGTCGGCACAGCGAAAAATGAGACTACCTGTAATTGACATTTTATGTTACCCCTAAGGGTCCTACATCGATTTCTGTTACTCTTATGTTCTAATCAACTTCATTTGCATAATTGCATGAGCTCAAAGTTCGAGTATTTTTCAACCATTGATACTGTTTCTCTGCGAAAAAATGTCGGATTGCCATGAAAATTTAATTTTAGACTAATCTTGGTACTGCGTATCCGATAGAATACTTAGTTTACGCAAATTCGAAATTTGAATTTTTTGTCATTATTTTAAGAATTTTTTTCTCGAAAACGAGGCTGAACACATCGCTGGATTTTTGATATGTTGTAGATCACGGCTGTAGCTATCGATGTTATATTTTTATGAGGCAATCCGAGGGGACCCAGATAGTTTAAACATCGAAAAACGTGACATACATTTTGACGAAAACACCTCATTCTCACCGTTCATTCTGCCTGCGCGGCGACGAATGAGGCGAAATTCATTCTACTCTTTCCCTCACCTGCCTCATTCGTGGCCGCACACTCGGAATGAACGGTCAGAATGAGGTGTTTCTCTTAAAAATGTATGTCACGTTTTTCGATGTTTAAACTATCTGGGTCCCCTCGGATTGCCTCATAAAAAAATAACATCGATAGCTACAGCCGTGATCTACAACATATCAAAAATTGAGCGATGTGTTCAGCCTCGTTTTCGAGAAAAAAATCTTAAAATAATGACAAAAAAATTCAAATTTCGAATTTGCATAAACTAAGTATTCTATCGGATGCGCAGTACCAAGATTAGTGTAAAATTAAATTTTCATGGCAATCCGACATTTTTTCGCAGAGAAACAGTATCAATGGTTGAAAAATACTCGAACTTTGAGCTCATGCAATTATGCAAATGAAGTTGATATGAACATAAGAGTAACAGAAATCGATGTAGGACCCCTAGGGGTAACATAAAATGTCAATTACAGGTAGTCTCATTTTTTGCTGTGCCGCGGTTGTAGGAAAATGTGCGATTCTTAGGCGAACGCACTGATAATCGGTCCGTTCCTAGTGTCGAACAGAGGGTAAGGACGACGGTGTGCGGACGGACGGATTGGGCGACGACGAAGGGAGAGGAAGAGGGACGGGTAGGGGCTGCAATGAGGGAGATTTTAATTCCCGCAAAATATTGGGCCGAGTCATAAGTCCTGCTCGTTTTTGTGCACCAACTTTGACTTTCCACTACTCCCTTGTCTTAATATTTGACGGCCTGTCGTCGTATCATTGTTTGGTGGTACACTCTAGCATTACTGCCAAAAGTCTGATTCGTCTGCAGCTTTCTCATAATTTGAGAAATATAATCAAAACCAAAGTGGAATTTTCAACTTAAATCTCAACTTTCTTCGGACCCCTTGTTTTTCTCCATAGATTTTTTCTATTAAATTGCCCACAGTAAAATGAGAAGCCTCATTGTCTACCTTCCTCTGCTGCAAAAATGGGGCTAGGGTCAGAATCACCCCAGCTACAGGCGATCTAGCATGAGGCTTTAGCATTAAATGCTATGTATGAAACCAGCTCTCATCACGAGCAAATCAAAGGGAGATGTATGAACTCATTTGCATTTTTTTCATGCACAATTTGGCTATGCTATCTCATGAAAAAATTAGGCTGCTTCTATTCCTATGTAAATTAAAAATTAGTTTCTGAAATTTTGGCTTTCAATGAAAAACTGCAAAAATCGGAAAAGCAAGCATATTAGATTTAATTATGTCTCTCTATAGATATGAATCCCAAAAATATGTTCAATATAGCAATGATTAGGTAAGGGATACTCTTCATTTTGGTGAAATTAGGACAATTCTTCAAGCTGCGCTAGCAACGGAGTACTAGAAAATAAGCTGTTTTCGACGACCAATTTCCGCATGTGTCTTCTGAAACGTCGGAATATCAATCCATATAAATATGTTAGAATCTAGTGGGTAGGTACTGAAAATTTAAAGGAAAATTTATATCATCCATTTATTTACATTCCAGTCGGTTCGAAAATCATTACTCCTTAATAAAGGGGAGATGTCACGTTGTTCACTATTGCGAAAGTCACGTAAACATGTCTCGAAACTGCAAACAAGTCGAGAGGTCACGAACCTGTAAACACGTCGAAGCATGTCGCGCGCGCTTCGAAGTTGTGAAATGGGGAGATCAGGCCCCGCCGAAGGCGAGTGCGAATTCGGCTGGTGGAACAATAAACCATAAAATTGCATACCATCGGAATTTCATAGTTTGGGTTAAGTGAATTTCCTGGAAAGGGAGACTGATGCTTACCCGATACAATAGTTAATTTTTGAAGTATTATAATCATACTTTTCAACCGTGTGGCGGAGTTAACCCTATCACAATCATCCATCGAGAGCCGGACCAAGACACATGGACCACTAAAACCGAATACTGATACTTTGATCAGCCACTGTGGCTACCACAGAGACCGAACCGATTTGGTTCAGTGTGCGTTTGGAAGCGAGACCACGTCCCCATAGAATAGCAATAACAGAAGGAATTCAAAATAGAGTCTAAATTAGAGACCGTCCGCGGATTGACGAAATGGATATTAAAATGATCATCCATTTGGTTCAATCGCCTATCCTTTGTTATCCGATTGACTCTCCCCTTTCTCACGTCGTCAGTCGCCTTATTCTCACTCTCACCCCCCCCCCCCCATTGTGCTGCCGCTCGCGACCATTCACGATAAAGAGGGAATGAAGAAAACAATTATCCATTTGGCCAATCGGATAAATAGTCGATTGGGAAACAGATATATTCATCATTCGATTGACGAGTCAGTCGATTGACGGAGTGAATCGAATGAATTTCATTTCTCGTCAGATGACTGATATCGATTCCATTCTTACCATAACCAAGAAGATGACTGATATCGATTCCATTCTTACCATAGTCAAGACGCAGACCGATATCATCTCGATTCTTACCATAATCATGTCACTGACAGATACCGCATCCATTCTTACCATAACCAAGAAGATGACTGATATCGATTCCATTCTTACCATAGTCAAGACGCAGACAGATATCATCTCGATTCTTACCATAATCATGTCACTGACAGATACCGCATCCATTCTTACCATAACCAAGAAGATGACTGATATCGATTCCATTCTTACCATAGTCAAGACGCAGACAGATATCATCTCGATTCTTACCATAATCATGTCACTGACAGATACCGCATCCATTCTTACCATAACCAAGAAGATGACTGATATCGATTCCATTCTTACCATAACCAAGAAGATGACTGATATCGATTCCATTCTTACCATAACCAAGAAGATGACTGATATCGATTCCATTCTTACCATAACCAAGAAGATGACTGATATCGATTCCATTCTTACCATAGTCAAGACGCAGACCGATATCATCTCGATTCTTACCATAATCATGTCACTGACAGATATCGAATGGATTCTTACTTTATTTAAAAAGAATCACAGATCTGTGTTTCTTTTGATTAAAATTTTAGCTAGATAATTTATTACTGTGATTAAAAAATGTTTATTAAACACAAAATATAATTTATAGAAGATATCACAATGAATTTGTTTTGAAACAATATTAAATGACTTTGTTCGTGATTCAGTTCTTGATCACTTCAGGGTGATAAAGATAATAAAAAATGAACGAAAGTTAGAGACATCAGGGCGAAATTATTATAATTTTGAATTACAGTGATGCTGATTCTGAACAAGCCACCCTAATGCATCGTATTAGTATTATAGCAGGTCACGTTCCTTATTATTATTCCTTATGTCACTGCGATGCTGTTTGCAGTCATAACTTATGCCAAGATAATTTTTACGTTGCTACACTCGCAGCCATAAGTCAATGCCAACTTTTTTTCAATTCTATGTATCTTTTGAACCATCAAAACAATGATTATGATATTTGGAGATTATCTGGAAAGGGTGACGGCCATTATTTTCCACATATAACGGAATACAAAAATAATCGATATTATTGCATAGTGATGACGCAATCAATGTGCATTATTTTGAAGAATCATTATTCTTAGGAGGATTTTTTCTAACTCCTCAAACTTTTTATGCATAGACGTATGAGCGAGGGCTACCCAGAAAAAAAGTTTCAAGTTGCTGCCGCTTGCTGCAGCGGCTG
>LS485875.1:24511-86794 GCA_900490705.1 Pristionchus arcanus
AGTGTGCCTCCGTAAGTCGATTACAACAGATCGGAGAGTTAAGCAATTGCTCTAAAAAGTTGATCATTTCCTCGTGGATGGTTTTGCTATGTTCCAGCACCGAAAGCACCTGTCTACAAAAATCACCCTTGGAATGGCAAATCGTCAAACTTTTGTCATCTGAAAAGTGATTTTTGAGTTTCAAAAATGTAAACGGCGGTCAATCTCGACCATACTCTCAGGATATTAGTTACTCGTGATAAGACGCAGAATGATCCTTAGAACGAGTCTCTAGCACGTCTGGGAGCTGAGTTATGAAAATTCGATCCTGATTTTGCAGCAACTCTGCAGTCGCTGCAGCAAGCGGCAGCAACTTGAAAATTTTTTTCTGGGTAGCCCTCGTTCATACGTCTATGCATAAAAAGTTTGAGGAGTTAGAAAAAATCCTCCTAAGAATAATGATTCTTCAAAATAATGCACATCGATTGCGTCATCACTATGCAATAATATCGATTATTTTTGTATTCCGTTATATGTGGTAAATAATGGCCGTCACCCTTTCCAGATAATCTCCAAATATCATAATCATTGTTTTGCTTTTTCAAAAGATACATAGAATTGAAAAAGTTGGCATTGACTTATGGCGGCGAGTGTATAGTACTTCCGAACAATTGATCGAACATGCATCTATCGATATACGTGAAACTATCAATGATTGAGGTCTTTTGCAAGTGGCCACAATTTCAAAATCATTCAATCGTTGATGGACATGTTTAATTATTGTAAATCCTGGATTCCCAGAATCTTGGATACCCAGAACCACAGCTTCCTAGACTCAAAACGTGCGGAATGAGTGGAATCAAAAAGATCTGAGAATCCACAAAGAATCATATTGCCAACCCTAGTACTCATCCATTTATAGAAGATGTGATGAGATATATTTAAAAAAATTTTTTTGCAAATTTATGCGCGAACAGCATATTTTCATCGTTGTGAATAAACTTGAGAAGCTCAAACCTGTATTTTTCTCAACTATCTTCTTCAATCCGTGTCGTTCATGATATATATAGCCATCACCGATGCGGATACTTACATTCAGCGCTCTGTAATTCAGTGATGCTTGGAATGAAATAATGGTGTTTCATTTTCCCCTCATGATCTGCCGTGTCAAAGTGGGCGGAGCTAACCAATTGATTTCGATATCCTCCTAAGTTCTCTTGTTTTCTTTATGTTTTAATTGCAAAATTATATTACTGTTATGATGTTACGTTTATTAAGCATTAATTATATAATTACTGCTTGTTTTTCAAACGTTGCTATAATTTTCTGGAAAAAATTAATAATACAAGTGGCGTTGGGCGATCGTGGCATTTTCCGTGTTCGGGGAGTTCCAGCCCTTTAAAGAAGGAGAGGCACGAATATTGGTTCGATTAACACAGGCAAGCGGCACGCCCCGATTTGCAGGCATTGACTCTTCATTGCCCGACTCTCCACGTCATTAGACATCCATAAATAAGCTAGTCAAATATTCGTGCCACTCCTCCTTTACCTACGTTCGGGGAGTTCCAGCCCTGTTAACTACGCTCGGGGAGTTCCAGCCCGATAACTAGGTGCGGGGAGTTCCAGCCCTTTAACTACGTTCGGGGAGTTCCAGCCCTGTTACCTAACCACGATCGCCCACATTTCCATTCTTACCATAACCAAGAAGATGACTGATATCGATTCCATTCTTACCATAGTCAAGACGCAGACCGATATCATCTCGATTCTTACCATAATCATGTCACTGACAGATACCGCATCCATTCTTACCATAACCAAGAAGATGACTGATATCGATTCCATTCTTACCATAACCAAGAAGATGACTGATATCGATTCCATTCTTACCATAACCAAGAAGATGACTGATATCGATTCCATTCTTACCATAACCAAGAAGATGACTGATATCGATTCCATTCTTACCATAACCAAGAAGATGACTGATATCGATTCCATTCTTACCATAACCAAGAAGATGACTGATATCGATTCCATTCTTACCATAACCAAGAAGATGACTGATATCGATTCCATTCTTACCATAACCAAGAAGATGACTGATATCGATTCCATTCTTACCATAACCAAGAAGATGACTGATATCGATTCCATTCTTACCATAACCAAGAAGATGACTGATATCGATTCCATTCTTACCATAACCAAGAAGATGACTGATATCGATTCCATTCTTACCATAACCAAGAAGATGACTGATATCGATTCCATTCTTACCATAACCAAGAAGATGACTGATATCGATTCCATTCTTACCATAACCAAGAAGATGACTGATATCGATTCCATTCTTACCATAACCAAGAAGATGACTGATATCGATTCCATTCTTACCATAACCAAGAAGATGACTGATATCGATTCCATTCTTACCATAACCAAGAAGATGACTGATATCGATTCCATTCTTACCATAGTCAAGACGCAGACCGATATCATCTCGATTCTTACCATAATCATGTCACTGACAGATACCGCATCCATTCTTACCATAACCAAGAAGATGACTGATATCGATTCCATTCTTACCATAACCAAGAAGATGACTGATATCGATTCCATTCTTACCATAACCAAGAAGATGACTGATATCGATTCCATTCTTACCATAACCAAGAAGATGACTGATATCGATTCCATTCTTACCATAGTCAAGACGCAGACCGATATCATCTCGATTCTTACCATAATCATGTCACTGACAGATACCGCATCCATTCTTACCATAACCAAGAAGATGACTGATATCGATTCCATTCTTACCATAACCAAGAAGATGACTGATATCGATTCCATTCTTACCATAACCAAGAAGATGACTGATATCGATTCCATTCTTACCATAACCAAGAAGATGACTGATATCGATTCCATTCTTACCATAGTCAAGACGCAGACCGATATCATCTCGATTCTTACCATAATCATGTCACTGACAGATACCGCATCCATTCTTACCATAACCACTATTATCGCGATATTATTGTCCCATGTAATACTGTAGATAAACCTATGTCATCTTACTCCGTGCTCAGCCCTGCTATCACACCTGTGTTGAATGGCAGCAGACGAGTGGTTGACCAAGGTTACGGTCGGTCACTTTTAACCAGTGGGAGCCAAGATTACGGCTTCTACTGAGCGATGAGGATCCAAGGTTACGGATTTTCGTCGCACAGGTGAATAGCTAGGGAAGCGGAGTGCGGAAATCACAGTTTTTTCTCTACTGAGATCGGCCAATCTCTTTAGGGGCATTGTTCATGAGTTAGAAATGGTACATTGTTTCTCGGGCGACCGGTACTGCCCTTCAAGAGCAGTGTCTGAGAAGCAAGAGGAAAGTGGAGGACATGTTGATATCAACGTAATTGAGAGCATGCAAAGGACATTGATAAGTGTCGAGATAGTATTTTGCCTGGGAGCAAAAGGAAATATTGTTAACAAAGCGCGTAAGAGAATATGGAAAAAAGAGGAACGACAAGGAAAGCGCGAATGGATGTTTTGAGATGAGTCAGGCGAGAGATGAAGAAATATGATGAACGAAGAGGTTTCACAAGAGCGCTAGTGAGGCGAGAAACAAAACGCGTATGAAAGATACTTAAGAAGGCGAAAATAGGAAATCAATGTCAAAAATGATCGAGAAAATGAGGATCCTGAGAGAATGATTAACGGTGCGGGGAGATAAGGTTACGGCAACATAGATACGCAGTGCAGGTATGAGGTCCCCAAGGCACCACGGAACGCGGCAATTGGAAATATTAGAAACGAGGGACATAATCAAGACTGGGAATCCGAGGCAGAGAGGACAAATTGAAACCAAGTAATCGAGGATGATGATTGCAAGTGTCAAAGAGAATAGAATTATCGGCAAAATAAAAGCCCACAGAGACGTAAGTAAATCATGACAGTATGTACATTTAAGAGAGAACAGCTATTGAGAATCGGAACGATTGAAAGACTAACTTGGACCAGATGGGAGTATAATTTAGATCCATCTTCATGAAGAAGACGAAGCGAACCTGCAGGAAAGGAGCCACTACAATCACACGAGGGATACAGGACAACCACAGCAGACGAGGACCATCACTTGGACAGAAGAAGAAGACGAGGAGCAATGAAGAGGGACAATGGAAGAGGGACACAAATCGAAGCTAACATTGAGCAGATTCTAGCGGATGACTCACGGCTTGCTGAATTGTGCAATGATGCGATAGGTTCAAGAACCGATGATAACTCAGATTGCATCATGAGAGGTATAAGAGGCTAGAGTGCATTATTGAACCACATGAGTCGGATAGGATGGGAAGAAACAGGCTATTTGGATGGTATGCTAGTGTCCGACGAAGAAAGGCGTAAAGAAGAGATCTGGGATTCAGTTGAAGGTAAACACAAACGGTAAGTTATAGTATAACATATTACAGAAGTTACAGACACATGAAAACGTAGATTCAGTGAGAGGCAACAGGGGTGCAACGAGACGACACCAAGCAAGCACCTGGAGAAATGAATCACTCCAGCCAACACAACGAGAACTGAGAGGGGGAAGGCCGAGGAAACGCTGCGGAGGTTCAAAACGATACTAATTCAAGTGACTAAGATCCACGAAACGACCTAAATTTTCAATTGACGCTTCATGTCGAAACGACCAGAGAATGGAAATGTGGGAGGTAAGGCCATGGTATCAACCTTTTAGGGATACTTTTGATGATAGGAATGGGGAAAATTGGAATTTTATTCAGGAGATGATGGATTTCCACAAGATACAGCTGCTAGACTATCTGGGGATAGTCATCCTTTAATGACCGAAATACAGCCAAACCGGAACTGATGATGTTTTGACGAAAAGGAACTTTTGATTTCACGCAGTAGATAGATGAAAAGGCAGATAGGATGATTGCATAGGTGAAGTGATGCACTTGTAGCACAGCCATGCAACAGAACATAGTTGAGTGAGATTTGAGTTAGAAAATAAAGATGGTGACATATCTTTTCGTTAGAAAGGGGGTTTATGCAGAGAATCGGATCCAACCAGGGGATCACAACTAGGATCAACCAATCAGGAGGTTTAAAATAATTTTCAGGCAAGGACTTCTGGGTCACTGTTACAACGTCGTTACGGGATGATCTTTGGGACTGGTGCGAGCGAGAGAGATACTTTGAAGAAAGAAAAAACAGGATGCAGGAAGGGGAAGTACAATTCTTAGAAGATCATTGGGTGGAGGAGAGAATGGATGAGATCATCGACGATCAAGAGGAAGAGGATGAGGAAAATTCCACTACAGGAGACACATTGGAGGAAAGCATTGAGAACTGGCTATGACAATTCGAAGACCTTAGGGAACCTCAAGGAGGAGCTTGATGCAGCACCGAAAGTGGAACACCGGAAGGCGAGTCTAGATGGACAGACTAGGGAAAAGGAATGTGAAGCTAGATAGTTGACCAAGCAAAACCATATAGTGCGATAGGTGCGCAACTGAAAACGAAGTTTGCGTCAGAATGAGAGAGATATTTGGAACGCCCTGGTAATCAAGGTTTGGGTGTCATCAAACAATTAGGAAAGTAGCACAGAATGCAGGTCATATTGGGAACAAAGCAAGGCGGCATTTGGAGACAGAACATAGTCGAGGATACAGGAAACTTGAGTAACTGCACTCGCGCCGTAAACAGCAGGGACACTATTACGTGCGACTTTCACAACCCAATGCATGAACTGGAGAGGCAAAAAGCTAGGTAATGGAATCGATACTTGCAGAAGATACCTACGGAGAACTGCTTCATCACAATCGTTCGATCTGGAGGATGGTTCCAGGGGGAAGACTTCACGAACGGAAAAATCGAATGGATTCAACGCAGAGTCAGCAGAGTAGAGATGCGAAACGCGTCAAACGTCAAAAGACAGATCAGACCACTTCGCTAAGGGAAGCATGGCATCAGCAGAGTGCTGAGGAGACGAAACAGAATGTATGAAGGAAGGATGAGGTGAAGGAGTCAAGAAAAAGTATGAGATGAAGAGGAGGATGGAACCAGCACATGATCAACTATGGGAGCGACGGAGGTAGGAGTTGCGAAGGTAAGTAAGGCAGGGAGATATCTACCATTAGGCAGAACTCAAGGATGCTGGAAATTAACGTGATTTTAACGCTCAGGGAGCAATCAACTCGGCGCATGAGAAATCGTCAGACGCGGCATGTTAGGATGAGGCAATAAGTGCGCAAAATGAAGAGTTGGAGATGTTGGCGGTTGGGAAGGTGACGATGGAAGCAACGGAGAGAAAGGCAAATGGAAAGATTTCATTGTTTCCGCAGGGGATAATGATATCCATAATATCTCGGATGGCAAAATGTACTGGACTAGAAGCAACTTACACTTGACCCATGCATTATCAATAACTGGAGTTGGTGAAGATATTTATTCACCTGTCACTACAGTAGGTAAGCGCGATTTCAGGCACGATGACAGGGGATACGATCAGAGGGTCCGCATCTACCGTCCCAATACAGGGGTTTACGCATCGAGGGCGACTACAAGCGGAATGAGCACAGAGACTTGGAGGTATGACGTATTTGTCATTGGAATTCAGAGGAAAGTGAGACCAGAGGGTCATGAGAAAGTGAATAGAGAGTAGTGTGGAGCAAAGAGGAAGACGGAAATGTGGGGGCACAGAAGTTTGATCCAGATTGGGGATACGTGGATTGTCACCACCTAGTAATGACCGATCCCTGGGTCTTCATCAATTGGGGCCGTGAGCATGAGTTGAATGTCTCAAATTGCGATCAGTGTGATGGAACTGATGGTCTAGGTGGCAAGAAAGTTGCGATATCATGAAACGGTATGCACCGGGAGGAGACTGTGGCACTAAGGTAGGATAACTGAGGAAAATGAACGATCAGGACAACGAAGACGAGCAGAAGACGATGGATGCTTCATCGAATCAAGAAGCGGATCGGTTGATGGCAGTCTAACAGGTAATAATTACACTAGTCGATGACGGGGATCATGCGATTGAAGGCGTAGGTATGGAAGAGGTACAATATCTATGAGGTAAGCGAGACATTGGCAGGATGAACCGGTTAAGAAAAATCGGAGCATATTCTGCTACTTTCGGACATAATTTGAGGGGTGGACCGCATTTGGCTGGCAATTTTTGCCTTGGTCACACAGAATGGAGTAGTCAGAAAACTGGTAATCTAGGGCGTTAGTGGTCTCCGCTAATTGAATATGGTAAGGCAATAGGTGAGAGGTTTTAGAAAGAAGGGTAAGAAACAAGAGACGCAAATTGAAGGAATGGACTTAACCTCGCGGAAAAGAACAAGATGCCGGCGATGTAACCATCAATTCAAGTGTAACAGGCCCATTCTACACAATACAAGCGCCGATCAAGGATGGAAACAGCTAAATTGCCAGGGCGGAACTAGAAATCCTGATTAGTCGGAACTAGAAATCCTGATTAGTCTAGCTAGGGCTGCGCATGCCTGACTGAACTAGATAAGGCACTGGGGATTACTTCGAGAAATTTAAATCTTATGATAGCTGCAGGGATTGGATCTATTGAGGTAATGGGGTGCGCTACGGTGCCGGCTAAAATAGGCTCGCACACGGTAGAGACTAGGCTGAATCCTTATGTTAGATAAGGCGGTACTCATCGTACGAAGCCATTTTGTAAAATAGTTGACGGCGAAAGCTACCATCTCGCAAAGTATGCTATCAGACTAAGGAGATCTCGCTGGGAGATCTGCGCCGGTAATTACCGTAGCCAATTCAAGCCAGACTTATATGTGAGGATGGAAGGCGACCGAGCTGAAACAGTGAGAGAGCGAAACAGAGAGTTGACACGAGATAATGGAGGCTATGGTGCGATACATGGAAATACGAAGCAAGTAGGATGTGCTTGCGATGACATCAGAGAAACATTAGCGGAGCAAGGACTTAGGATCACTCCTGCAATAGTGAGTAGAGAAAGCCAATACGCACGGGAAGTAGTTTCTGCGATAGAATTCAAGCTTGATTTCTCGAGAGGACAGACTGACTGGAGCCTATAGACTGGAGAATTCCTTCACCGAGAGAGAGAGGAAATAAGAGGAAGTTGGAATTAACATCAAGATATCTGGGATTAGAGTACAACGAACATCGACGGCAGGAAGGCGAAAGGATCTGTAATGAATGAAATGTCATTCACATCAGAGGATATGGGGGAGAACCAAAAGAAAGGAGAGCTGCCAAGAACATGGAATTGAAGTAGCTGATGTGAGAGGTATCCGACCAGGAATCGAGAGGAAGCCGAACGGCTTGATACATAACAGCAGTGAGAAGAGACGTCTCCAAACGGGAACACAGGGCTCAAAAGGTGATGAACATGGATGCAGAAGAGGAAATCGGCGAAACACAAAATGGAAAAACCGGAGAATGGGAAAATGACGAGATTTTAGGTGCAACTGTCAGCAAGCTATGCACAGTGAGGTAAACATGCATGGTGCACAATACAGCCAGGCCAAAAGAAGGCAAAGGAATGATTTCAGATGAATGATCGCTGCAAAACAACAAGAGCGCAATGCAACCTTCAAGCCGCACGAAGAACAGAGGACACGGATAAAAAAAAAGAGAGTAGAGAGACTGGGAAGAAAGCATCGGGGCTGAAGAAATCGGCGGAACGATGAAACACTGAGGCTTCAGAGCTGCAGGGACGATCAACCACTGCCAGGAAACACGCACCGAGCAGTAAACGAAAACAGGGCGACGAACTTTCGAATGCTGCGATATCTGGACAACCCCAAGTTTCAGGGATCAGGAAGGAGTGCATTCAACTGTTTCATGAGCAAGGATACGCAAAATGTGTCGCAGACGGAGATCGCAAGAGGGGATCAAGAAACGATTCGACAACAACATTACCAGGTCAGAATCGAGGTATGGAAAGTGCCATTGGCGCACATAGAATATGGAAGGTGGAGCACGCATGGCATCAGTCAAAAACGGAGATTGAGGAATGCAGTCAGATCACATGTTACCGAAGATGAGCAACATTCAAAAGACGTCGACAGCTCAAGGGGGAAGAGGAGGAGGTTGCGTGAGCGGGCAGATCATGATTGGATGCCATTTGAGCCTGACCACTCTTCAGAAATTATGGTCGTTACCCGATGCAGGAAATAGGTAGATTGGAGCAGCCATCTTCTAGATGGGGATGAAAAAGAGAGACGCAGGGAAAAAGAGAGTGCGGCGCGAAAGTGAGAGAATTCGGCGATTTAGGCGATTTAGATTTAGTCGTGGCGGATTTAGAAATGGAAATTCTACTTAACAAAAAGGCCGTCT
Organism: Pristionchus arcanus; assembly: GCA_900490705.1. Classification (NCBI taxonomy): domain Eukaryota; kingdom Metazoa; phylum Nematoda; class Chromadorea; order Rhabditida; family Neodiplogasteridae; genus Pristionchus; species Pristionchus arcanus. The sequence goes on from LS485875.1 coordinate 33,851, forward strand.
TAAAAATTGTTCGGCGGCGCGGATATTACGATATCAGAAAGTTTTAGTGATCGAGCGAACTAAAATGAGATGTTGCGTACCCCATTGATTTTGAAATTTCACTAACTTCGCGGCGCTATACTTCGTGTGTCGTAAATAGGGGCAACTGTTCTCCAAATTATAGATCTTCCAGTTGAAAAGGAACATTAGCTACGAGCGAGCGGAGTCGCACTTGACATTATCATTTCAGGCTACCATGGAAAGGTAAAACCAGGCATCATCAAACGTGGAGCTTTCCGAACTTCAACCAACATCACACATCACAAAGTGAGAACTGAAGATTTCGTGGTCGGCCGACCACACGGAATTGAAGGTAGATCTGAAGACACTTCCGTGGGTGAGACCAGGAACCGTAAAACGTGATGGATGGAAGGCGAAGGCTTGATAGAGAATTTATCGCACACGGAGATGAGGTGTGGATCAATTTGATTAGGCGACTGACGGAAGACATGGCAACATCAGAGGGATTCAATGAGACTCTGACGACGCCCACCTTGCAAAGTCGCCGATAAGGTGTTTCGGGTCAAGGAAGGTCAAGGAAGAGAAGCACTTCAAGCTGATGATCGGAGGACGAAGGAGTCATCAAAGGAGGTTACAGGAAAACCAAGGTTCAGGTAAACAATTAATTAGAAAAACAGAAATGGGTAGGGATAGGACATTTAATGCGATTAGCCAACTTCAGAACACCACGAGAATTCGCCATCAAAGAAGGCTTCTACATGATCCATTCAATGACGAGGGAAGGGCTACGAAGGTGATGGGAGGTGATATCATGCAACTCATCAAGAAGGACACCGGAAGGCATCCAGAAAGGATATCAAACGGAGGGGATCGGTGGATGTAAGCATTGAGGGTGCTCAGTTTCGGTAAGACTTTTGCATTAGAGTTTAGAAAGCTGCAGTTACTAAATTCAATGATTTTCTGATGTAAGTAATTGTGTGAAGTGTACTAGAGAATACACCAAGTAAAGGGGCGCACTCATACGGGAATCAGGGCAAGGTATGGCCACTATCTCCCCAATCTCCGAGTTGGAGCAGGCGAAATCAGTAGGGAAGCCACTATGAAAATAACAAATTCAGAGAAGGAGGAGAACGATGGGCACTCACGGCACTCACGAGAATGAAAAGGACTCAAGGATAGCGGCAAGGACAACGGGGACAACAACTCAGCAGGTGGAAGGAATCACGACGGCATCACGGACAGGACTACACATCTCGTTATGTGCACCATGTAACGCAACGCGATCAACGAGAGCAAAGTGGTAGGAGAGTTCACGTTCTAAAGAAGAGCACGAGAGATGGGAATTTTTGAATCTTCCTCGGAATATTGAGGATACTGACGACCAGAAGTACGATCGAATCGTTAACAGTAAGAGTGCCAGTAGGGGAACACTATAGTTTGAGTGAGACTGGATTTTGGAGGATGATATGGGCACAGTGGTGCTTGTTCTGACAACTATGTGAGAGGAAGTTTAAGTATGAGAGATCAAATTCTAAGCAAAGTTGCTTGTAGGTGAAACAAGATCGAAATTTAAGCAATTGAGTATTGCGGCCGGAAATGAGGGCGGAATTTAGAGTATAGGAAGTACTGAAGGTTAGACCAAGGAAGCCCAGATGATCTGACAGAGATTACGGCACTCAATGTCCCAACAGTTCAGGAATAGTGTGGAAATGGGCATTGTAAGTTCATGAGATCAGGTCAGGGAATGGAGATCGTCGCGACTGTTGACAGAAGTGGCACAGTGGAGCATCGCATCGGACTTATCCAAGGCATCGCGAGTCGCCGCTATCAACGCGAACATCGCCATAGCTTCAAGGCGGTTGGGACTCCAGATTATACAATATACTTCAGAACTAGAACGCGTGATGATCGCTCATCAACGACGTCTCTGCATTGCGCCGAAGATCGCACCGGGTGCAATTTGAATTACGAACTGTGCGAGGCTTAGATCAAGATTGAGCGTTCGGCTCAACAGGAACTTTGCGGCTAAGACGAGACTGAAATCGATAACTGCGTGGCCTAGTGGTGCTAGATGGATACTGGATGGAGCTCGGTGACTGCCCGATCGATGAGGATTTTAAAGACGGTGGCCAATCAAATGTCTTGTTGGAAGACGCGGTTGCACAGATGCGCAAATGGCGGACACGACAAGTGAGCGCAACAACGATTCGAAAGGAAGCTCTTGACCGAGGATCTGAGTAAAGTAGGGTCAACGAATATTCCAGGTACTGAGAAGAAATGTAATGGCAACCAGGATTGCGGTCGATCTAGTTCATATTCAACGGCGACTCAGAGGAGGGGGCGGTCACAGAGACTATCTAAACCAGCTATGAGATGATCGAAAAGGCAGGTGCAATAGAGGACAATACTTCAAGGCATTCAGTGTGGCGATTCACGGAATATGGCCTAACCAAATGTAGTATAATCATTCTACACACAGTGAAGAAGAAGGGAGGAGTTGTGACGAAGAGGTACCACGGAGATGGAGATGAAGGTTGTTGGAGGCACAACTAAAATCTCACACAGTAAAGCAGGTTCATAACAGCCGCCGAGCTGTGACATCTTTAGCTCTTCTGGATATGCGCTACATCAGAACAAGCCCATGGCCAGGTACATGCTGAGATATTACTTGGAGATGACACTTTGGAAGTTTCACATCGATGTCATATGGACCATTACCCATGGAGTGTACGAGTCAGAGACCGGGGACGGTCTCTTGGTGGAAAAGGGAGGTGTACGGTATGAGTTAGAGGAAGCGACAGTTAGAGCCGGAGCCGGTAAATAGAGCCCGCTGAGAACGCGCACGCAACGCGCTAAGGAAACAGAAGGAAAGTAAAGAGAAGAGAAGGACATGCACTTTGCTTTGCTTTGCTTCTCTTAATGGCGTGGGTGGTATGAATCATCCAGCTAGAGAGCACGCGATATGAGGAGAATCAGACAACACGAGGATCACACTACACACGACGTCGCTACTATATAAAGGAATCACTTCGCCCCTACTGGATCAGCTGGCGCCAGCACTCTTCTACCGTTTAACTTATCGTACTATTATCGCGATATTATTGTCCCATGTAATACTGTAGATAAACCTATGTCATCTTACTCCGTGCTCAGCCCTGCTATCACACCTGTGTTGAATCTTGATCACTTCAGGGTGATAAAGATAATAAAAAATGAACGAAAGTTAGAGACATCAGGGCGAAATTATTATAATTTTGAATTACAGTGATGCTGATTCTGAACAAGCCACCCTAATGCATCGTATTAGTATTATAGCAGGTCACGTTCCTTATCTGTTCGACATCCTCAGTCCAGTTCGTCCGTGCTCGACGTCGAATGCTCATCGGCTAGGGGAAGGCGGTCCTCTGAAAAAAAGAATTTCTTAATACACAGCTTCTTCGTAAAGTGAACGGATACGTTAGCAGTGATACGGTGATAATATTGCCTCTTGGATACCATATGTTATTAAGATATTGCAATTGCTTCTCTATTGAATACTGCAGTCAGGCAACAACGGATAGTCCCGTTGTCCCATTGTATTGGATACGGCAGGAAGCTTGAGTATTGTTACCCTTCTAATAGATACGGTAGGCTCCGAGGATATTTTTTTTTCTATTCTTCAATTCTCTTCAGTAAACACTAATCATATTGCATTCCCACTTCTTTTTGTGAACGATTCTCTCCTGGGATACTGTATGTAGTTCGCCTCAATTGATTGGATTGGATACGATCAAGCTGGGATACTGTATCTAGATCATTCCTTACTAGATACGATGCGCCCCTAGATACTCGTTTCATTTGACAGATACGGTAGACCCTGGGCTGAGAGTTAGTGAGAGTGCTGGGGTACGGTAGGGTAGGAGTGTCGAAAGATTACGGTTGATTCCTCACCGAAGATCCGAGAAGTCGAAGTCGTGACTGGGTCGACGCGTTTCTCTCCCCAGGCGCACCGGTGCAGTGTGCATCCTGAAAAGGGATTAGAGTACTGTAGAATTCAGGGAGCAAAATGGTTACGGTACCTGAGAAGGGAGGAGGTTATCCCCGGGAGCGCTGCTTCGTCCGACCGTCTGGCGCGAGAGAGCGAATGGTGAATGAGGGGAAGAGGAGAAGAAGTGGAATGGAGGAGAGAGAGAGACAGACACTGGAATGATTGAATTTGTTGACTCCGATCTTTGATCTCTGATCTCCCTTACCAGTCTTCTTCAGTAGCAGTCCGAATTGACGAGCAGAAGGACGAGGAGTGCAAAGGTTGCGTACGGAGAGAAGAGATAGCTGCAACCAGCGGATGAGAACAACATATATCAGAATCCGTAACCCTATCTCTTCTACCGTACCGCCGCCCTCCTTTCCTATGTTCCCAGGAATACCGTAACCTGGTACTGTATCCCATTTACCGTACCCCTATCCTTACCAACGTTTCCAAGTACATCTTAAAGAGTGTGTGTCGATCGTCTTCAACGAGCTCCTCGAATGGTTTTGTGTCCTCGCACGCATAGAAAACCTGAAGGAAATTGATCATCGTCGAATGATTTCGGGGTCAGAGAGGGGTAAGGGACGGTCGGGTAGCTTTATTCATTGATTGTTTGAAGGATTGATGACGTGTCTTACGGTTACTGTAGTCATCACGATATAGATTACTCAATGCTACAGTATGCTGGTACGGGAAAGAAGTAGTTCGGCAGGGGTACGGTATTCTTCATTATTGCTTCATTATTGCATTATTGCTTGATTATTGCTACTGACATGGTCCTTGAGGTCGAGATACGCTGGCTCGGAGACGTCGCGTAGTCGATCGCCAGCCAAATGAACCTGAGAAATGAGAAACGGTTACGGTAATGCCCATTTGGTATCGAGGGTACAGTAGTACGGTACCACTCAGTTCTCGATCGCCCTACCGTATACCTTATCTCCAAGTTTGAAGGCGGAATCTCCCGCAGCGACGGCCCTTCTTCTCCTTGTCTCTGCAGTCGTCCGCACCTGTTCGTGCGATCAGCCTGAGATAGATTACGGTAGGGCAAAGGATTAGTTTAAGTTACGGTGGAGAATGAGAATAGGGTAGGGTTACGGTAGAGAATGAGAATAGGGTAGGGTTACGGTGGAGAATGAGAATAGGGTAGGGTTACGGTAGAAAATGAGAATAGGGTAGGGTTACGGTGGAGAATGAGAATAGGGTAGGGTTACGGTAGAAAATGAGAATAGGGTAGGGTTACGGTAGAGAATGAGAATAGGTTAGGGTTACTGTAGAGTGGAGGTTACGGTATGCGTATCACGGTAGGTCAGGCTACCGGGATAAACATTGGGTACGGTAGGCGCATTGGTTACTGTAGGCTCCTCTACTGGATACATCAGGCGAAGAGGTTACTGTATTGGATATGGAAGGGGTGGGATACTGTAGCACTTCCATGGAGGGTTACGGTTTTATTGATGCAGGGTACGGTAGGTTCCTCACCAAAGATCCATGAGGCTGGGACGTCCGCGGCTCCGTGGCCCAGGGGGTCCTCGAGGGTCCTTAAGATAACAAAGGTATTCAGGAAGAGGGCACGGGTACGGTACCTGAGAGGAGAGGAAGGCGTCTTCCGGGGCTCTTCTTCTTTCTGCCGGCTGGCACGAGCGAGCGAATGGTGAATGAGAGGAGAAGGAGGAGGAGGAGGAGTGGAATGGAGGAGAGAGGGAGAGAGGCGGACAATAGAATGATTGAATTAGTATTACAAATAGAAATTTATTGGATCACAAATAAGATTATTTATTTCAAATATTTCCTGTTGAATTAGTTGGAACAAAAATAATTTGATTGGATCAAATGATATAATTATATTCAAATATATGTCAAATTGTTTTTTTAAAATTTTTTTTATTGAATTTGATTTAGCTGGCACAATAGCTGACACTTTGCATCCAAGATTTGATTTTTGAACAGATGATGCCCAATTGAGTATTATTTGGAGGATCACTCATCAGAATTTGTTCATGTCTCGGATTAAAGCCCACAGTTAAATTGCAGGATGTTTAGGTCAAAATTTTTCCTTCGCTTCTCAACTAGAGTTTCTCAACTGAGAGCTTCTCAAGAAAAAAACCCGCTTTTCAGGAATCGATTGGCGTCGAATGATATTGGTATGAAATTGTATTCTTGAAATTTTCTTGAAATTCAAGAAAAATTCAAGAAGATTAAAAATATGCTAGGAATCTCATTGTTTATGAAAATAAGGGGTGCCATAGTGCCCAAAACACAAGCATCAAAAAGAGCGACGTGATTTTCGGATTTAAAAATACTGAAATGAATTTCAAGAAATTTCGAGTCCTTGAAAAACAAACACTATTCTTGGCAAGAAGAGATAATTGAATTATATAGTTGACTTTCTTGTTTGGCAGGTCAACCCTATTCTCAACCCATTGCTATAACATCCACAGCATTCTGACCCATTTTGTTCTGTCCAGATAAGGGTGAACAATGGGATGAACTTTCAAAAAATGAAGAGAAAAATATTGGTGTTTTAACTCTATTGAAAATATTTATGAAAATATTATTGACTGGATATTTATATAGATTTTAGAATGGAGAGATACATGATCCCCGGTCCATACTAATATATTGGCGGCCCTAATAAGGTGTACATTAGAGTTGGTGAAATCGAGCAAACCCGACTTTCGGGAACCCGACTATAAAGTATCACTATGTGGCCCGATCGGGGTCAGAAAGTCGGGCGGGCAACCCGACATTGAGAGTGAAAAAGTCGGGACTGTTGACGGGTTCGGGCGGCCCGAAACCCGACTTGGCCCGACATGGCCCGACTTTGGCCCGACTTTGCCCGACTCTAGGGAAGAGGTAGATCAAGAGTACAATTCCGTCTCTTTCCCTTGCATTTCCATATTGATTAGTCAAGGAAGAGGGTGAATCAATATGGAAATACAAGGGAGAGAGACAGAATTGTACTCTTGATCTACTCTCTTCCCTAGAGTCGGGCCAGAGTCGGGCCACGCAAGCAATGTCGGGTCAAAGTCGGGCCAAGTCGGGTTTCGGGCCGCCCGAACCCGGCAACAGTCCCGACTTTTTCACTCTCGATGTCGGGTTGCCCACCCGACTTTTTGCGATTGTCGGGCCATCCGACTATTTATGCCCGAGTCGGGAATCAGAGTCGGGAACCCGACTGACCCGACCCGATTTCACCAACCCTAGTGTACATGGAGCATTTTGGATCGAAGCTACGCACTCTTTTTTTCGCGATAGAACGAAACATCGCACAATTTAGCGAGCTTTGGCACCTCAAATCATACGTTGATTTGGTTTCATTTTTATATTTACAAATAAAATGCGAAAGAAGAAGAGATCTTTGATCTTCGAAAGCGGAAAAAGGAGAGGAACGACCACGTACAAGAGAAAGTCAAGCAGAAGAATCGATGAGTTCCGCTTTGCTCACTTGAAATATCAGCACAAAACATTTCCCAATGTATTTATTTTACTTTCCGAGGAGAGAATAAGGGAAGAGTAGGGTGCGGGTGGGGCTCGGTCACGCCTCAGAATCCATAAGGGTTCGTCACGAAGCACATGGGCTCGATCGCCCATTCCTCCGTGTAGGGCCTGTAATTATTTCATTGAATTATTTTTTTAAGTGTTTATGAATAAAAAAAGCTCACGTTTCATCCACGGTCGCATTGTCGTTCCTCTCCCAGTCCCACGGGTCGGAGAACCTGAGATTACGAAAGATAGTTACGGTCAGGATACGGTAAGCGATATCCATTTATTACGATCAGTTCCCGATCAAACTGGGTACGGCAAATAAGGTAAATAAAGTAAATATTGCTGCCACTTACGAGTATTCTCCCTCTGTCATGACCTCGTCGAGCAGCGTGTAGATCTTCATGTAATCGGGGCGATGGTAGTAGGTCAATGACCTGACAAGGGACAATCTACAGTAATCTACAGTAATCGAGTGTGGGCATTTCCGTTCACACATTTTTTTCGCAATCTAGCTGAAGGACAAAATTGAGAATGGACGCCCCTGGCTGTAGAAGATAGTGTCAGGCTTCCCTAACCGTATAGTTTCTCTGTAGGATATAAGTCAGTTGCTTGCTCTTGGTGTGGTGCGGCGACATTTCCGATCAGTCGGCTACTGTAACTTACCGTAGATGCTGGGCGAAGTCGAGCAGTTGAATGGGGCAGTCCTTGAGAAGAATCTGATCGGGCGTCGCCCTCTTCTTCTCCACCACGTCATTCTTCGAGCTGGAGATACGGTAGAATTGATTATTTATTGATTAGAGTGCGATGCAGTAGGTTAATATAGATTGCTATGTAAATTGGACCAAGGACAACATGATGTTGGTAGGCTCCTATTCCATAAGAGTGCATAGTACGGTAGATTAGAGTTGGTTGATTAGAGGAGAGCCCCATCCCGGTCAGAATCTGCTTCAAATGATGTATGACTATAAAAATGTGATCAGGTAGCGATCCTCACATAATGTTGGCCCACGGGAGACGGTTGCGGCACTCGGCCATCACGTACAGCAGCGACCTGAGATCAAAATTTGAGATTAAAGATCATCGATCAAGATCAAAGATCAATTCCTCACCACAAATCGTCGCAGCGTCCCTGTTCGATGCGACACAGCGCGTTGGCTGACGAGTAGCGAGTAGTTCCTCTGAGAAGATACGATAGCCAGTTCGTGTAGGGAAACGAAGGGGTCGTAAAAAGAAATCGATTGAGAAAAAGTAATGAAGATCTGGTGGTAAATCGATGAGAAGATACGGAATGATCGACAGTATACCTGAAGGGAGGATGCTCTCTTGGACGTCGCATCATAGTTCTTCCCTCCTGGAGAGTATCGATCGATGGAGATACCGTAGTCGGCTACCGTATACCTTCTCAATCACGTACTGCCGTGCGAAAGCGAAGTCGTGGATGTGGATGAGTCGCGAGCCTTTGCCCTGAGAGATTACGGTAGACGGGCTACGGTAGCTGTGGGTTACGGTACCTGTCCTCCGAGCACAAGATTCGCTGGGCTCACGTCGCGAACAACGAAGCCCACCTGATAAGTGAGTGTTTTATGCTTTAGGATGGATAGAATACGGTAGAATGGACGTGGGATTCGATTGCGGGGCAATGCCAGGATACGGTTGCGGGGTACAGGGTACTGCAGGATAGGTATTTGCGGTTGAGTGTCAATTGGTAGTATTGATTCCGAGTTGCTGTATGGGGCGGGGCTACCGTACGTCGTGGACGGCCTTCAGTCCGTGCAGCACTTGTAAGCCGATGCGCGTCTGCGTCGAAATGGAGCATGTGCCCTTCGTCCTGCTGCGAAGAGGATACGGTAGATTACAGTAATCGTTTATTCAGCCATTCCGACTACAGTATGCTTGGATACCGCGAGAGAATCAGTTATCGATACATACACTCACCCTATGAGTCTCCAGAGGCTTTGGCCAATCAGAGTCGTCACCATAAACTGCACATCTCCCTCTTGACCTGCCGCGAGCAGCGTTGCGATGTGATCGCGACCCTTGAGCCGTTTCAGGATCTGAATAAGATAGGTTCGGAAATGGTAGGATTGCGGCAGAGGAACTGCGGTAGGAATAGGCATCGCCACGGGAATTGGGCCTTGGGGATACGGTCGACTTACCTCAGCTTCGACCTTGAGCTCGGTGACGGCGTCAGGGTGCGTCTCGGCCTTGAGCGCGGCCTTCAGATAGGGCTCGTCCACATTCTGGACCTACAGTAATCAATCAGTTATCGATTGGCATCTATCGTAATCTGACATTTACCACAATGTTATCGATCAGTATCAAGCGTTTTCGACAATGCATACTGAAGTCGAACCAAAATGCACTGATGGCCACAACGGTCGATACTGTTGCTGACTATCGTATGCTAACCTCGTAGGCGTGTCCGTAGCGGGCCGAGTCCAGTGTCTTGACCACCTTCCACTTACCGCCCATGACGGATCCCGTGCTGATTGTGAGCGCGTCCGATCTCTGCTCTGCAAGAGGGCTGAGGTACGGTAGCCGGAAAGTAGGATATCGATTGCGATATGTGATTACGGTATGACAATTTTGGAATGGGAAACGATACCCGTGTTCAGCATAGCTTGCTCGTCGACCACTCGATGCGAAGGGAAGAGAAGAGAATGAGAGAAGGAGAATGAACGAGCGCTTTTATTGGCAATCTGGAGGGTAATGAAATTTGAAGATATGCTAATGGAATGGTGTGCTTTTCGTATTTAGATTTCGCTTTTTCTGCAATAAATCGATATTTTCACGTTAAGAGAGTTTCGGTCGCAATGTGCATCCAATTTGGTTATGTTTCACAAGTAGGAAAGATATTCGATGCAACGATAATCGAGTACACTGCTCAACACCTTGCAAGAACAACAGATCAAGGATCACAAACGATTCCGTTCGAGTATCGTCCACGATGGTATCGCTGGGATGGAGCAACTATACGGTGTCGACGAGTCTCGGAAGAAATACAGAATGCATGCTTGATCACTCGTTAGATGTTAGGATTCGGTGCGACCGGCGAGGGGTTACGGTAGTCGGGTTGCTCTAATTCAGATTTTCGATGGCTGTTTCGACGCATCGACGATAGGGAAGTGTGGTGTGGTAGGCGTTATATCCATGATATCGATATCACATTTTGACGCGCAGTTGTTTATTGTTCCGCGCGTAACGAAATTGCTATTAAACTATGACCGCGCTTAAAACTAAGCATTAAATATATAATTGATGCTTGACGAGCGTAAAACCATATCAGGAATCCCGTTTTATCATTAAAAACTAAGAAAAACAAATGAAAATAGGCGGAAATCGCGAAAAACGAAGTGAAAATGGGCGGAGCTAACGCGATTGCCGCACGGAATATTTTAGTAGGAATGCAATTACCATCGTATCATTTTAAAAATGTGATAAGTGGTCGTTGCTCCGAAGTTGAAGTGTGGATGAAACATATTCGACATTCGCATTCGCCTCTCCCCTCTCACCTATCCTCGATTCCCTCATTTTTGCCGGTGTTGCGCGGCAACTTCGGAGCGCTCATATTTTCTCCCCGTTGATGCGTCGCTTGAAGAAGAAGATAAAGTAGGTCTGTGATTCAGTATTGAGAGCCGGAATTTGTGTCAATCCCATTTATTGTGAGTACGTGGAGACAAAATTGTTCACACAATACTTTAAAAAAAAACAGCCATTTTAACTTTCCCAGTAACTAAATTAATCCGAGCCGCGACGCGTGAGTCGCGGGCGTCGCGGTTTCCTCGATTTCTCCTCATTTTACTCTACTTGCTCACTTCTCAGGCGGTCTGCTCAGAATGGGATTGGCTGATGAGGTATGGTTCGTAGTAGTTTTAGGGGCGAATGATCGCCTCCTGCCTATTGATCTTTGATCTCTTCATACCTCTTCTTCATTGACCGCTTCTTTGCTTCAGAAAAGGCTCTACAAACAGCACAGCAATCGCGTGACGGGTGGCGCCTCTCTTGCTGAGCAGGTACACGATTGAACAGGCATACGGCAGATATTTCCCGGATAAAGGCACTCCGATACTCCACTACACAAATCCGGCTGCATCCAGTCGATTACGCTGCCAAACTTTTGCATCTTAAATATCTCAGGCCGAGTCGTTGGTATTCTTCGCGAGGCTCGCCGATACGAATGGACTGCCGGAGATAGTCGACGCTAAACTGGTACTAACGTTATTGTTACTGTATAAATCGCTAATTATGAATGCCGATTGAAATATCTACACTAACAATAAATATGATGCCACGCCTTTCGCCAATTTCACTCCGTATGCGATCAAATTATTAGCAATTATCTTTATGCGCTTTCTGGATGGCGCAATGAATGGAAGAGCGAACTAGCGATCGGATGGTCTAAAATATTACTACATTTTTTGAGCTCGACGCCCTCATCAGTGCGACCAAGGACGCGCTTCGACCTCTGGCCGATCGGTGAGATATACTATCGTGCGTTTGAAATGGTCAGCAAATGATATGTGCTGGATAGCGAGCTATCGTCATCATCATCATTCCCTTACGTCTCTTCATCATTCCCTTACGCTCTAACTGGCCAGAGAAAGTGTTAGTAAAATGGGAATAAAGCGAGTTTCCTTCCCGTCAGGAATTTCCTCTCCTCATGGATGACAACTTGCAGATCCAACGCCCTGCACGTTATCGTGTGCCTGCTCGAGCGTTCCGCTGTTCTCCCTCTCTTCTCCTCAACGGGTCGACACAAGGTCGTTGAAAAGGTGATCATTGATCTTTGATCTCTTGTAATCGATGCTCTAATACAGGGGATCGTCGAGATTCTGATCGCAAACTTGGTCGGCAGCTTCGACGAGTGAGATAGAGATCAAGTTTGAGAGATCAGAGATCAAAGATCGACTTTAGATTGCACGCAGAAAGCGTACGGGCGATGAAACTACTGGCTGAATGTTGTGGAGAATGCGCGACGGCGTTGTACGTTGCAGGAGTCGCCCCTGGCGCCTTTCGGCAGGTATGCTATGGTAGATAATGATCTTTGGTAGTCTCAAGATGAATTCGACGTTGCGGTGTTATAAAATCATTCGTCGATACAGGGATTCGGTGTGAATGGGTAGGGATTACGGTACTCGAATTGCTCTAATTCAGATAGTTGATGGCGGTTTCGCCACGTCGACGGAGGGTACGCCAGGTGCGGCGGCCGTGATGGCCATGATTATAGAGAAGAATCTGGTAAACAATCACCCAGAGCACCCGACGGTGAGTAACTCGACTACCGTATTCGTCTGCCGGCACACTCGATCAATCCATCGGCAACTGACTTTTTTTGCCGCAAAAGCCGGCCATATTCATCAGCGAATTTCGTGTTTCAACTGCTGCCGCTACCGTACTTCACTATTCATCGACTACTCACTTTATCGTATCTTCTCAGGAGATGCTCATTCCTGCTCTGGCGCGATTGCTCCATCGATGTGGTCCGGACAATGAGGCACTCGGACGGGTATAACTTATACCGTATAAGATAGCTCCCGAATTCCCGATATTCTACTGATCCATATCCTTCTTATCTTCTCTATATTTTTTATTGACCATAATGTTCTATTGCGGACTCCATACTTATAGGGCCTAAGGGGCTTCTGACCTTGTGTAGAAAAAATATGATTTCACCACCCTTAGCGTGAACTGCGGCGCAAAAAAAAATCATTAGATTTCAATTAGGTTTCGAGCCGTAAAAATTAAATTGAAATCAAGATGTGTCCTTAGGTTGTGATCTCCTCCCTCCGTCGTAATCCGTACTACGATCACCTGATCATGTGCCCTGATGTGATCAAGTATCTCGTCAATCTCATCGTATTCAACAAGAGGGAGGTTGGAAGGTATGCTTTTATCTTTTTGTTGATTTAATAATTTAGATATCCACATGACTTGCACCCTTTTGACGCAAAATGAATGAGTATTCACAAAGTTGAACTAAAATAGAAGCAAGACATTTTCAAAATAGAGGGAAAATATTGACCATCTCAGGACGGCACTCCAGCTGATGCATCGTCTCAGACTTCGTCTGACACAGAATAGTTTGTTGCTTATCCGCCTTCTCTAGGATATTACGAAAAATATTGCAAATATATCTATACGGTGGTCAGAGTTTCTATTTATAAATCGTTTTTCTTTGCAGCCGCTATGCAAGTGCGATCGCTCATCACCGCTGAGTTCATTCAGGCAGTGGTATAATAATTATATTATATTATTTTACATAATTATTGTGCGATATTTGAAATAATAGTCTGGTGTAATAATAATTTATTAATATTCCGTTGGGTGGCACATTTTTTGCATTGCCAGTTGACGTGCATAAAAGTGCCTTGCCTAATTTTTTTTGTTATCAGGTTGAGTGGATGATCAGTCCCTTCGACATGGCCAAATATGCTGAGCCCATCTCTGGCGCAGATCGACTGTGTCGGCCGACGTGCTCACCGGCGTCGTTCTCGCGGTAAATCATTTTCCGCATTTTCATGCCCTGCCTTTGCTACTGCATTCTGTGCCTGGGCGACACACAACACAATGTAAAAGACATAGGAGCCCTACCTACGCTCATCCTGCCTTTTCATTCAGAGTCCGACACTCATCAGAAGTCTCGCCGCGACCATTCATCCAGAGAATCCATCGATAAGCCGCCCGGTGAATGATCGTTCGAGAGACTTTCAAAGCGCATCCATTCTGCACTTACCGTAATCTTCCCTCCGCTCTTAGGCCATCGCACTCGTCATCAAGATACTCGGTTCTGTGACTACCGCCGGTCCGACTCCGCAGTCCGAGGAACTCCTCGCCTTCGGTATCGTAACATTCAATACGGTGTTTTGACAATGCGGTGTTTTGCATACAATACGGAACGTTTTATTCTCCATATTCATCTATTTCGTTGCGAGTTCCCTATTCCCTGGGAGCGAGGAATGGGGGAAGGGGCCAGGTAGATCAGCAGTCTCCTCCCAGTCGGTACCTCCCTCCATCCCAGAGAACGTTTGTCAACGGGCAGCAACGAGTGGACTTGAAAAAAATCTCACGATAATTTAAAATATGAGGGATGACTTCAGGCTTTCTACCGAGAGTTGTCGCCACTGTTTCCAAGCTCGACGCAGGTGATGCCATCGTTGGCGACACTCGAACGGTATCGTTTGTGATCTTTGATCTTTGATCTCTTGTCCTTCTCAGGCACTGAGCAGTACACTCGCAGCGCACCCGGAATGGAGCCGAAAGGTCCATGAGGTAGGGTATTTCTCACTTTCGCAATTTTGGCTTTCTGGAATATGAGGAATTTAGAAAAAAAATGTTGTTGGCTCAATACTCTCTATTAATAAGTAATATATGTTTTAATAATTTGGTAACTATTTGATAATTGGAGATGCTTGCAGGCAGGTGCGAGTCTTCCGCCTCTGCTGATGGCGATTCGGCTGAGAGCTCAACGACAGGTACTAATTAGCGTTTCTTTTGTGTTTGAATCTCACTGTATTTTACTGAAGTGAACAAAACGAATATGCGTTGACACTTTTGAACATTTTTCTCTTTTTTTTATAAATTATTTTTAAAGCGTTTTCTTTAAGTCTATCTGTTCAAAATTGTCTTGAAATATTCGATGAGTAGGACAATGTTTTGAAACGCATTAAATAAATAAATTCAAATCAATATTTGCAGCCCCAGCAATACGTGATCAAGAACGAGAAGTGCTTGACCATCTAAGGAGGATCATCTAAGGAATCGATCGATCGCCCTACAGTACTCCGCTCCTACCGTAACCCGACTCTATGTCCAGATAAACAACAGAAAACCAATCACATTGATACACTTGCATTGAAGAGATCAAAGATCAGAGTATACATTTGAACAACAAACGCGCATAATGATAACAAATATTATTATTGTCTCGTAACTTCTTCGGACGTTTTTTTCAGAAGCGAATCCCAATTTCAACCGTTTAGCCACACATTCACAATGAGAATCGGGATGAGTTTCAGAAATTTTTCATATGTTCCATGTTTGCTTTTCGACAACAATCCTTTTATCTATGTCGGTTTAGAATACGGTGTCATCATTCACTCGGAGCTCATTTTCTCGTACCCTGGCGAGGTCGAGGTGTGTGATCAATCAGAATTAGTTCGAAGAATATTCGAAACAGAGATGAGAAAAAATTTCTCTATCGCCTCTCAATATCTGATTTTCTCATCGGACTTTGCGTACTTTTTCATCACAGGAATAAACACATTTCTTTTGTTTCTGTACGCGATGTTTAATTCGCATTTACAATTCAAACTCTTTCTGATTCAATTATGGCGTACGCAAATACGAAAAATATTTAATTTCCCATTATATTTTTTCCCTGTTCATTTCCTCCATTCTCATCCGTCAGTTGCGGTCAACCGGATCATCAAAGATGGAAACGGTTTGTTATTCCTAAGCATTTACCTTCCAACTTGTCTAAACACATTTACCTTCAGTCCAAACGATTAGGGAAGCTTAGGAAGATACCGTAGAGAAATATCGTATCCATTTCTACTGTAATCTTACAAAATCAGAGAGTCGTGGGAGGACCCGTAGCGGAGCGACTAAACACCGACGATTCTTCTGCCAACCAGAAGGTATACGATAGAGAACTGCATTATTTGCTGTTTGATTGATACGGCAAATGGAGTAGTCAGGTTACTTATATTTTCTCATTTCAGGTCGATGGTTTCATTGCAATTGTGCGCGATGAGAAAGTCGAGCTGCACAATCGGTATGATATCGCACTTTAAGCGCTTTTTCGGATCATTACATACTGTCTACTGGCCTTTAACATTACATACTGAAATTACTGGCCTAGCAATGATCTCCCGAAGGACGCAAGTGCCTTGATTAACGGGATGACCTTCACCTTTACCTTTACATACTGTCTAGCCGATCAGAGAACACACGATAGTGAAGAGTCAGACCGTAATTTCGAAATTCAGCCTCGAATCGCTTACTACACTCGTGGAATTCCTGAGCGTTCCCAAAATGGGATACTGTACTCCTCTCACGCACGCTTGTTGCGATAAGGTAACATACATTGGACAATGAGCAAAGACATCACTCAATGACTTATGTGGATATGATCGCCATGAATGAATCGCGTTTGTACAGTGTGTAAATTTCAAATTGTGAACGATATTATACAAGTGTTTACGAAAACAATTTTTAAGGGCGGGTTGGACCTCTTCACAGAAATCATCGACACAATTCGACCAGGGGACGACGAGAAGTGAGTTAATTGACAAAGATCAGAAATCAAACATACCGTAATCTGATTACTGTATTCCTTCAGATTGGCGAATCTCGCGATGCTTGGCGTGGCAAGAATCTACAGTGGTTGCATCGACGTCCGTGATGATGATCGTGATTTGAATATCTTCGGCATCATTGCCAATCGGGTGATTACCGTATTCTATCTACATTACCCACCGACATTAATCCACAGTACTATTCTATCGAGAATCTAGGGTTCTACCGCATACGACTGCGAGCCAATATATTGTAAACGCAACCGACATTGTACATTCGCAGATCATCGATGGCCGGATGTCGATGGAGTCGACGCGCCTTGCTGTCGACTGTCTTCGTCTAGGCCTCTGCACCTACGATTACAAGTACAGTATGGTAAGACAAATCGACTACAGTATCCTTGAGAGCTCTTGTACGATCGATGACTGATTTATTTTCCGATTCCGCCCGCCATCTTCCACGCTTTGGCGGCGGCCCTATGCCGTTTTGCTGATGATGATTACGTGGTGGAGGTATACGGACATGTCGATCAGATTACGGTAAATTATTATTATCAGAGCGCGTTTAACGCAATCTACCGCCTCTATGGATACACACTATCGGTCGAAATGGTTCTGGACGCTCCCGATCTGCTTACTACTATACTGCAAATAATCTCTACGGGAAACAGTCACTCCGTTATCAGGTCAGTATTCATATTAATTGTATCGTAAGATACAAATTTGGTTTCACACGTCTGCATTATGCGCATTTCAGATTAGCCGTGAAGATCGTTGAAATGCTCATCACATTGACGGAACGTATCGTATTTCACCGTATTCTACAGTAAACAAAATCTCTATCAGGCTCACCCGATCTGAGGGAACGACTCATCAACATTGACGGCTTCATGCGTGCCATGGTGAGATTTGTTACATTATCTACGGTATAGTATCCGTACCTGGTAATTTGATACCCTTCGCCCATGCAACCATAGATATGATTGTGATTGTAGGTTTGGGAATCGTTTTATCGGAAGAAAATGATCGGATCAAAATGCAGGGCAACCTTCTTTGCAGGCCCATTGCCTCAGGTTCTCATTAGGAGTGCGCATCTATGACGTGGCCGAGAGAATCATCACTGAAGTTTCCCGCGGACCGGCCGCCCACGTCGATATTATTCTCAAGGTTGGCCTACCGTATCATTTATTGATTGATTTACCGTAGTCGATGATTACCGTACCTTATCACGCCTCTCACCTAAGATTCGATCTGAATCTGTCAGCGAGTGAAATTTCGAAGTTGAGATTTCGACTGATTTGGGCCCTACCAGACCCCTCATGGTTCCCCAAGAACGGAATAGTGCCAAATATCATTCCCGGCTGAGCTGCAGCACCGGTCGGCTGCAGCATCCCAACTTCAAGGCATTTTTTCAGCCCTTCAATGAAGTCCCTGAAAATATTTTTGTGAAGGAGGTAGGGCTATTTTTAGATGCTCTATCGACCTACGTCGGCCATTTGTCGATAACTGATCAATGAACGCTGATATACGCGTTGAGCTATATTAACTAAACCGCTCGAAAAACTATATTTTTTCGGACATAGGATTCTAGCCCATATCGTGAGGAATCGAATGATTTGTCTGTGCTCTCCCAGATCGAGCCCGTGTGGAACTTTCACCCGAAAAACCATCGCTCCAACTTTTGAACTTTATTTTCAACAGCCATTTTCCGCCTCATTTCACATTTTCACGAAAAATGGCGCGGCGTCGTTTCATTTTATGATAAGTTTCATCGAGCACCGGGTCATTTCACTCGAAATTGAAGAATGAAGCGGAAAATGGCTGTTGAAAATAAAGTTCAAAAGTTGGAGTGATGGTTTTTCGGGTGAAAGTTCCACACGGGCTCGATCTGGGAGAGCACAGACCCATCATTCGATTCCTCACGATATGGGCTAGAATCCTACGTCGGAAAAAATATAGTTTTTCCAGCGGTTTAGTTAATATAGCTCAACGCGTATAGCAGCGTTCATTGATCAGTTATCGACAAACGGCCGACGTAGGTCGATAGAGCATCTAAAAATAGCCCTACCTCCTTCACAAAAGTTTTTCCTGGGACATCATTGAAGGGCTGAAAAAATGCCTTGAAGTTGGGATGCTGCAGCCGACCAGTGCTGCAGCTCAGCCGGGAATGATATTTGGCACTATTCCGTTCTTGGGGAACCATGAGGGGTCTGGTAGGGCCCAAATCAGTCGAAATCTCAACTTCGAAATTTCACTCGCTGACAAAATCCTGTCATTCTGAGTCGATTCTTAGGTGAGAGGCGTGTTATTCCATTTCGTTCAGGAGTCTGGCGCTCCCATTCCCCAACTCATTCGTCTCCTCCAGGAGTTGGATGGAATGGGCGACGACGATCTCAGCATGCCATACCTCATCGCACGTGCTATTTGGGGACTTTTCGCACGCATCTTCAAGAATCTGCTAGCCACTCCTCGCCCTTTCCTCATGCACGTCTTCTTGGGCTCTGGTACGTTACGCGTATGATATTGAGCAAATACCAAGATCATTTCTTTATCGAATCATCGTTTTGTAAAAATTTCATAAATTCATCACTTTTCATTAATTCCTTGGTCGATCAATATGAAATCATCAACTAATTCATAGGCGTACTCCGTCACTTCGTCACCTACGCGGCCAGTCATCAAGGACACTGGCTCAACGGAGAAAGAATCTGTGAAAAGATGAGAACGGTACTGTTGCTGATCGATGATCTTTGATCTTTGATCTTCGACACCATTTTGATCTTTGGTCTTTGACCTCTTTTATTTTCAGATCCTCCCTCCGCTTCTTGATCTTCATCCCGAATTTCGTGGAATGGCGATCGAGGTTTGTCATATACCAGAATCAATTTATTCGTTCGCCGAGTATTCAAAACTGAGATGAGAAAATACAAATTGACAGGCGGGAGGCTGTGATTTCGTCTACATTGCACAGCGCAGAAAGAGAAAGGCTGCGCAATACATATTCGAAGAAGAATTCTGAATCATAAAAGACAATCTTTGAAGTCTCATTATCTTATATAAATGGTCCTGATCTCGATTCAAGTAGAATAAACGACGTTTCTGCAGTGATCTCCGTTCAACAGCAAAACAAAATATAATTCGAAGCGATTCCATTAAATCGCGCCAGCAGTCATTCGAAGTAAGCCGTGTTCGATCCCCCGCCGAGGCAGATCATTCCTTGCTATCACCCAGTGATCTGCAAATGTGCAGTCTGCAAGGTAAATGTGCCGCGTCGCTTTATCGTGACGTATTTATTTACATCATCAGGTGTGGCTTGTCCTATGACTATCGCCATCCATGATTGTAGAAGCATGGATCTTTGACTTCCATCTATTCATTAGCCTTCGACCTCCTTTTGATCTTCGATTTTCATCTTTCCTCAGATCCTCTCACTCTTATCACTCTTCGCACGGAGTTGTTCACAGCATTCTGAACCCCTCTGTTCTCTCCAAAAAAGGGTGTAGGATTAAGTTTCGAATTTTCCCGCCACAATGTTTCTGATGTTTCAGAGCGTATCCCGATTTCAACCATTCATCCACATTCAGGGATATGTTTCAGAAAAAATTTATATTTCATGTTTGCAGTTCGACTACAGCCCTTTTCTGTCGGTGTAGAATACCGTGTGTTGAGGTGTGCGATCTACCAGAATCTATGAATACTTTCGTCGATTGTTCGAAACAAAGGCGATAAATAGAGTTTCTCAGGGGATCATTTCGTAGCTGATAGCATAAAATACGTTTGTGCAATACTCAACCTTCATCGACAGAACAAAACACAAAATAAACACAAAAATACAAAAAAATTATTTTCGAACTGTTTCGGTTCGTCATACCATTCGATTGAGCTCAAAACGCTCAGGAAGAGCTCAATACTTTCCCCATTAAACTATAGTTTTGATAACTCCTTCTATCTAATACATTTATGAAAATTTTAGTGAAAATATAATGATCCTTCATTGTCTTTTCCATGACACCCATTCCTAAAACTTCCAGCAGCTGTAATTTTTTTAAAATTTAAATTCATTCGTAGCACGATAATTTAATCATCTTTCTTTTCTCATGACGATGCTTTTTTCATCGCTTGAATTTATGTACTCATTCCTTATAAGTTTCATTCCTCATAAATGATGCCAGTGAGATGTAAATTTCGGTCAAAAAAATTTAATTACAATTCAATTACGGCGTACGCAAATATTGAAATACACATAATTTTCAATTTTATTTTTCTCCATTCGTTCATTTCCACCTTTCTCCTCCTTCCATAGCGGTTGGCAGGGTCATTAAAGATGGAAAATAAGGTTTGTTTTTCGAAAGAATTTACTCTTTTTTATCTCTTCGCAACGAATCTCCTGCGTTATTCAGACTTTTCCTCGTTTGAGCGTGATCACACTTGGTTACGGTACTGTCTCTCATTTCAGATCGATGTATTGATTGGGTTGGCGCGCGATGAGCAAATCGAAGTGGGCATAAGGTACGATATCGCACTTCAAACTGATCTAACGCTGTTGAGCATGTTTCGCCGGTTAGAGAACGCGAGATAGTGTTCAAATTGGAGAGAGTCAGACTGTGATTTCGAAATTCAGGGTCGAATCTCTGAGTGTGCTAGTTGACGGGCTGCGACTTCCGATGAGCGGATTTTGTTCGCCTTACACGCACGCTGTAATGGAGAAGGTATCACAAATTGAGAAATACACAACAATTTCACTCGACGTATGCCACTTAGACAGATGAAAATTTACACATCACACTGTAGGGAACGTTTAAATTACAAACTGAGAACGGTTTATGGGCTTACGGTGCTGATTGATATTTTCAGAACGGTTTTGAACTCTTCGCATCGTTGATCGACAAGATTCAAGCAAGCGGAGACGAGTGAGTACATCGACACAGATCAAAGATCAAAGATCTTAATCGCAGTATTCCTACAGATTGGCGAATATCGCGATGGTGGGTGCGGCGAGCATCTTTCAGGGATGCTCCAATTGCCGAGCGAATGTTCGCGACTTGAAACTTCTCGAGTCTATTGGAAATAAGGTGATTATCGTATCCTGTCTACAGTTTACTGTTCCGTTTTCATAGAACTTCTCTGTTCTTTGCAAAAACACTACCGTATACCGTCCATTTTCAGATGGTATCGGGAGAGATCCACACGATTGAGTCAACGAGGGCTGCAGTCGAGTGCATCCACGCTTGTTTGTGCACAGATGGCTATTCGTTCTGTCAGGCAGACCCGGTGAGAATACTCGACTACAGTATGCTTGAGTGCTCCTGAGCGATTGATGACTGACTTAATTTCAGGTCCCGCTCGTCCTCTTGCCGGCTCTGGCTGCCGCCGTGTGCAACTTCTCTGACGATGACTTTCTCGTGGAGGTATACGGTATTTATCGATCGGATTACGGTAGATTCCAATTATCAGAACGCACTGACCGTGCTACATCGTACTTGCCATTTCGAGCCCGAACCGATCCTTGAGTGGCCGGGACTGCTGGCTACCGTATTGAGAATAATATCTTCGGGAACGAATCATTCTGTGATCAGGCAAGTAATTTTTGATTATTTTGGTGAGAAACATAGTTTATATTTAAAGATTTCAGAGCGGCCGCCGACATTCTCGGCTACTTCATTCTATGCACAATGAGTATCGTTTCCTACCGTATTCTACCGTAATCTGACACTTTCTCAGGACAGGAAGATGTGGAGAGAAGAGAGCGAATCATCTTGGCCGAGGGATTCATGGGAGCCATGGTAAGGTTGGGGATAATCTTGTTGATAGTTTCTAAGGAACCGAATCATCTTATGAGAGCATCTGCATCTTTTGAATGCGTATCGGAATGATGCTAATGATTGGAAAGAAGTACACTGATGAAACCAGCCTAATTGCAGGCGAGATGCTTGCGTGAACCGAAGATGAGCAAGCCCTTGGCCGGATCCGTGGGCATAATACTGCACGGTATCGAGTATGGCTCGGACGCGCACGTCGATTTGTTGATTGAGGTATTGCTCTACCGTATCCTGATTCGGAGACTACCCGCACCATTCCATCGTTTAGCACCCGTCCTCTCCCATCCCGCAACTGGTGATCTTCCTCCAGAAAGAAGTGAACATGGGAAGCAACTCGCATAGTGGAGAAAACGCGTGGAAACTCTGCGCGAAGATCTTCAGATGTTTCCTCGCCAAGCCCCGTCCGAACCTCCTTCAGAACTTTCTGGGCTGCGGTGCGTTTCGCGTACTGAAATCGCTAATTCTGCTTCGAAAAACTGTGAAACAACGTTTTAGCCGCTTTTGTTTTGAAAGAGACAGAAATGAATCACTGAATTAAACAGATTACTCCTAGGTGTGCTCCGCCCTTTCATCGCATTCGCAAGCGTGCATAAAGGAGAGAGACTATTACCTGGAGAAGGTGTCGATGCACTGATGGAACAGGTTCTCCTGACCTCTGATCTTTGATCTTTGATCTTTCTACAGATCCTCCCTCCGCTTCTCATCCTTCACCCGGAGCTTCGTACCATGGCGATCGAGGTGTGCGATCTAGCAGAGTCAATAGATTTTTTTAAAAGATTATTCGAAACGGAGATGAAAAAATTGATTTTTTCAGGCGGGCGCCAACAATTTCGTTTAAGTGAATGCTCATTCGAAGAAGTGAACGATTGATCAGTGATCCTCCCGTCTAAACAAATGCTAAAGTAGCATGTTTCAGTAGAATAAATGATGTGTCTGCAGTGCTCACGTTTCAATTACAGATATAAATCACAAAAATATAACAACGTTCGATAATTTTTTGACAGAAATAAATCGCAAACACAATAATAATTGCATTTAATAATTGCGAAGCAATTCGGCATTTGTTAATGATAGTCGGAACAGTATCTAAGTGCGTTCGTTTAAAAAAAATAAATAAAATGGAAACTAAAGTGCACAACAGTTTAAAAAGTCGTTCAGACATTGTCTAGATCCTCTAATTATTCCTGCAGAATGCCTTGAAACGGAAGCACTTTCCCTCGTCCATTCCCTTGCGATAGCCGCGTGATCTACAATTTTTTTAATTTTAAAAAATAATTTTATTAAAATAACATTTAAAAAATAACGTGCAAACCGGCAGCACTCGTGACGCTCCCTTTCCACTCTGTCGCACACTTCGTTGCAGTCCCACACATAAGTTGTATCTAAAAATAATTTTGAAATATTTTTTTAAATGATAAACTAATTTTGTTACCTTTTGCCACCACTGCGACAATGACGAAAAAGATGAGGAAGAATAGAGCTTTCGGCGACATCTAAGATTGAATTGCTGAGAGATTAGAACTGTTGCTGACATAGATACGATGCGTGATCAGGTTAAATACTAATCGCACAATGTTTTTGCCACACCCGTCGAATCGAGGTCAGCGCTGTTTGTATCAAAGCTGTGTGCTAAAGTAGAATGTGCGTTTGATACCAAGCAATGAACGGTTCGATCAAGGTCGATGCAATGTCGACGAAAATTTAATCAGACAAACAACGTAACAACATGCTGATACACGAAATGTGATAGAACATTGCAGAAATTATCAAATTTTAATTTTCCAACCATTCAAATTTTGAAGATACTAACTGAAACAGTTACTCTAATTTGATCATCTGCATGATAAAATTGCGCAAATACTGTCGGGAAACAGGAGGTTGACCATTGTATCCTGGGGCCAATGAAGAGTGTAGACTAGAATGGCATTATCGTGTGTATAAAAGCAACGGTTTATGAGCGATAACGAGATTGGCTTCGTCTCGCTTGCAAAGAGGAAGAATGCTGAAGACACGTGAGTTGAAATTGGCTTTTTCAAGAATGAACCATCACTATTAAAATGGATCAATGAGTGCGGAAAATCTTATATCAGAAACGAAACCTTAGATATTGCAGCTGTTTTTGCTCGAAATAGCGAAAATGTAACCAATTATTCAGTGTGCGCCCTGATCGTCGCACTAGTCGCCGTAGCGACCGCAGATGAGATGAAGGTTTGCTAAAGGTTTTTTATTTATAAAATCGACATTTTGAAGGACTACGGTATTCCCAACTGGTCCTGCGACGCAGAGTTGATGAAGAAGTATGAAAAAATATTCTTACACGTATTTTTAACAACATTATGAAAAAAAAACAAAACATTAATTTGTCAGGAGTAAGACGTTCCCGAAGACGGTGCACTCGTTGCGACCGGCCGACATTGACGTTATCGCAGCACTGGGCGATTCGTTGACGGTGAGGATTTCAGATCAATCGATAATTATTAGTACCTACTGTGATCAATATTTATCCATTATCCATCTGATTTTTCATACACTGACCGCCATTGATTTAATCGCAGCGCGTAGCAGACGGTCAGAATTTCAGCGCAATGGCGAACGAGTCTCGATAATCATTAGTATCCGCGCCTACCTTTTCACTACTATGCATATTCCATTCACCATCTGATTTTGCAACTATTGACTTGCTTTGACGTAATCTCATCACTCGGGAATTTGCTGTCAGTGAGAATTTGAGCCGTTAAAATGACGACTATCTCAAGACTCGAATAATCATCATTGTGTATTCATATAAATTTGCAGGAATAATGCATTTGTCTGTAGAGATTTTTTTATGCAGCATTTTGTCGAACACCTTGCTTCTTTCTGATTGGATTTAACATTAATTTTGTGCTGCAAACATGTTTCGTAGTTCGCACCGCTCTTTGATTTTCCTGTCATCTAGCGTTGCCTTCTCTCTTATCGCTGCAATCAACACACGTGGCGAATTGCGATGACGCCTATCGCTGATTGGTGTGTCGAGTGCATGCAAGTCGACGCCTTTTCCGAAACGTCGTCCTGTCAATTTTGCAACAGACTTCTTGCAGGCAGCCAACGGTGCCGGAGCAGTTGTAAACGATGCCGTTGCAGTGCTTATTCAATACAGAGGTAAGCTACACAAATCATGATTGGTGGTCACACCTAAGATGTGTGCAAAACTGTGCGCGAGTCTACCGTGAAGTGCCTCATAAAATGCGTTAATTGCCTACATAACAATTTTATGGCTAACAGAAACGTGTCAGCTTTTTAATGTTTGGATATGGATCGAAGTCCAGAGACATTTTGTTCAAGATCGACAATTAAAAATATTTGTAAATATGAGGCCGGTTGCCTAAGAATCAATAATGGGTTGGCACAGCAATATTTTCTGAAATAGAGAGAATTTGGGAGCAGAGGTTCTCGAGGGTGTTGAACATCGCTGTCAACTTCATTTTGCACCAACTCGATCGGTGCAGCCATGCTCCAACCTTGCTGCATGGAGCCATTATTCGGTATCTCGGTTTTCCGTCCATGTAATGCTCTGAGAATTTAAAAGCGTATGTAATCGACTACGGCGAGTCTAACTATGATACTGGCGTTTCATGAAAATGCTTCGTTCGAATATAAAAATTACTTTCTCGAATGTCAGGTCGAAGTAGTCTCTGAAATATTTATTTTCAGATGCGTTATCACCAGGGGATCAATATTTATATGCATAGTATGAGGTTTAAAATTAACGTTTTTTTTGCTAAATTTATTTTTGTGCCATATTTCTGATACTAACACCGATCATTCGAGTGAGGAATGAGGGCGCGATATTGAACGAAACCTATTTAATTCTTCGCTTTTTACACCAAGCAAAGCGGCGAATGAGGAAAATATCGTCACAAAATTGAAGATAGCAAAAAAAAACGTTAATTTTAAACCTCATACTATGCATATAAATATTGATCCCCTGGTGATAGCGCATCTGAAAATAAATATTTCAGAGACCACTTCGACCTGACATTCGAGAAAATAATTTTTATGTTCGAACGAAGCATTTTCATGAAACTGCAGTATCATGGTTCGACTCGCCGTAGTCGATTACATATGCTTTTAAATTCTCAGAGCATTACATGTACGGAAAACCGAGATACCGAATAATGGCTCAATGCAGCAAGTTTGCAGCATGGCTGCACCGATCGAGTTGGTGCAAAATGAAGTTGACAGCGATGTTCACCACCCTCGAGAACCTCTTTTCCTAACTGTTCTCAAATTGTTGAATTTTTGCTGTGCCAGCCATTGCAGGCGATTGAATGATTCTTACGCGAACGCCCTCATATAATAGTCGCTATATTTTCAGGACTCGCATTCGGCATCGGTGGAGACAAGACGCTTGATGAACATGTCACTCTGACCAGTGAGAAAGTTTAAATTACAGGAAATTCGCTGATTTTCTCATCATCTCACTTGTCGATTCGCATGATTTATTCCAGACGTTCTTCGCAAGTTCAATCCCAACCTCTTCGGTTACTCCACTGGCACTGGCTCAGCGAATGTGTGGAAGGTGCGCGTTGTGTGCGACGACTTTTACCACTCGTCGCCTGTCGCATTTCAGACAGCCAAGCTGAATGCGGCGATTCCCGGAGCGCAGACGGATGATTTGGTCGGACAAGCGTACGATTTGATCCGAAGAATGAAGGACCATCCGGAGGTTTGCAGCATCACTTTGTGTCCACAAGAAATATACTAGTCTAGTATTCGACGCAGATGCAGATCTAATTCTGAAATGAATACAGGTAGATTACGACAATTCGTGGAAGCTTGTGCACATCTTCATCGGCGGCAATGACATCTGCAACTGGTGCGACCACCCTGATGTGAGATTGATAATTTTCAATACATACTCATGAATGCATTGCGCGTATTGTAAGAAAGATTATGGTGAATGAAGTATAACGATGCGTCCTTCTGAAATAGTATACTTTAATCGATTATTATAGGTCGAATCGGAGGTCAAATTCCGCGACAATATCGGCGCAGCTGTGCAGATTCTCAAGGACAATATGCCCAAGTAAAAATGATTTTAAATGTTATTATTTAGTTGAAAAACTTGAAATGTGATAATAACTGAACGAGGCGGTGTCAGGGGAGTATGGTAGCCGCCGTTTCAGAACCATCGTAGTCCTGGTAGGCATGCTGGATCTCTCGCTGCTCCGCTCCATCGACAAGGGAAAGTACTTCTGCGACGCCCTCCACACGTGAGTCAGTTCGCGATAGGCTATTGGGTACGGTAGCTAATTATTCAGTTTGCGATCGTCCTTCGTCGTGTGCTGAGATTACTGTATTCGACTATTGCAGGTTCGAGTGCCCCTGTGAGAGGGAAATGAACTTCTCCGACGAAGCTATCAGTGAGCAGTGCAAGAAGTACATGGTAAGATCAAAAATCAAAGTTTAAAGTTCAAAGATCAAACTTCAGAGATCAAAGATCACACCTTCCAGGCGACCGAACAGGAGCTGCAAGACGGCCGTTTCGACACCACCGATGACTTCACTCTAGTTATTCAGCCTTTCTTCGAGGAGCTCAACGTCCCGCCTCTTTTGGTTTGTATTTGTTTCATTATTTTTTCAAGCACTTCTACAGATTCCAAAATTGTCCTTAAATTTCAGTAGGGTTGAAAGCAATTCATTTTCTAACAAGTATATTTGCAGCCCAATGGCGAGCCTGATCTCACTTTCTTCGCGCCCGATTGCTTCCACTTCTCTGCTTACGGTAAGTATTTTCATAGTGAATATCGAGCCAATCCATTTGAAACAATTCATTGCTATTGACTCAGAATGTGGAAACAAATTCATTGAAAAAATTCTTCCCTGAAGTGGCTCCTGAAAAAATCCTGAAGTATTGGCTCTCCAAATAACTATCAATCATTTGTGAAGGTCACGTTTTCACAAGTGCATGGAAAGAACGGTAGTCTGATTATTAATTGTTTCTCTTCAGGCCACGCCGTCGTAGCGAAGACGCTGTGGAACAACATCATGCAGCCGGTAGGAGGAAAGGACAAAACAGCGAATCTCACTGATCTATCGCAGCCCCTCGCCTGCCCCGATAAGGTGAGATGTCTTCATTTCTTTTCCCTAAGAAATGTCGTGGAATAATGCGAAAATAAAGTATAAAAAAGCACTTTTGAATTGATATTTTCCAAGTTGAATGCACGTTGCGATGTTGCTGGGAAAATGACCACCCGTTCTTTGATCTTTGATCTCTTCAGGCCTGCCCGTTCATCCGCACAACGAAGAACAGTGCGAACTGCGCACAGTACATGACACCGGCAGCGAACTGATCCATGCCTCCGATGTATTCAATGCAAATGAATGATAATAAACTTCACAACGTAGAATTATTCGCATGTATTTTTCGTTCAAAAATTTTTTTTGAGCATTAACAGGCTCTCTAATGAGAGATGTTTCGCAATAACATTTCTCGTGGCTTCCTCAGTTCCATTCAACCAGCCCAGGTGCGCAATGTACCTAATGGGTTCTTGTTTCAAGGAAGAGGAGTTCAAAGGATACTTCTGCAGGGCTGACTCACCTCTTCCCTCGTCTCCCCATGTTGTTGCACATTCGCTGTTTTCACATAAAGAAATTGCGAGAGACAGTCCGGCCCTCTCCTCCTTACATGGTCTCTCACCAGTTATTTGGACTGACCGAGAGTGGGGATCATAGGTGTCCAGCACTGGCGGCGCCTTGGTGGGACCTGCGCAACCATGTATAGGGGGTCATGGTCCAAAATGAGTTGGTGGGTCATGGTGGAACTTGTTTCTGAAACATATCCCAATGTGTTCTACAGTATACCATTATCGATTTTTGGCTACCGTAACCCTACCGTAACCCGGTTCGGCGAGTCAACAATTTTAGCCTTGGGGCGCACTTTTGCCAAAGTGTCTAAAATCGATTGGAAAAATATTCTACCGTAATCTACAGTAACCTACCGTATCCCTGACTACGGTATCGCGGTTGTGCATCGTGAACTGATTTTTTTTCGTTTTTTCGCTCTAAAAATTCTTTCTTTGTGCCTACATGTATAGTTCATCGAGGAAATTTTTTTTGGGGTACCGCACTGTACCCTACCGTAATCCTACCGTACCCAGGTTCGGCGTGTCAACTATTTTAGCCTTGGAGCACACTTTTGCCAAAATGTCTCAAATCGATCTGAAAATTTTTCTACCGTAATCTATCGTATCCCTGACTACGGTAATCGCAGTTGGGTATCGGAAAATGATTTTCTTCAAAGTGTGTCTAAAAAATCGGTTCTTTGCATTTTTATGGGTAACTCCTCGAGCAATTTTTCAAGAAAATATTTTTAACCCAAAATCATTGCCTAGTGGCTAACGCGATTGGCTGGTAATACGAAGGTTGGGGGTTCAAATCCCGAGGGTGTCAAATATTTTTGCCATATTTTGTCGAGTTCAGGGAAGACATCCCGGAGGTACGGTATGTTCCCACCGTAGCCCAAACTACAGTGATCAGAGCTTCGTGAGCTGACTTTTTTCAAAATAAGTTTAAAATTCGCTTCTTTGTATATTTATGGGAAGCTCATCGAGCATTTTTTTATTCATTGGTCATTGAAAATATAATACAGCTGGCTGAAGAATTAGACTATCTAATTTAGATGAAAAATTCTCTAAAAAATATTTTCTTGGAAAATTGCTCGAGGAATTATCCATAAAATGCAAAGAACCGATTTTTTAAACACACTTTGAAGAAAGACATTTCCTGATTCCCAACTGCGATTACCGTAGTCAGGGATACGATAGATTACGGTAGAAAAATTTTCAGATCGATTTTAGACACTTTGGCAAAAGTGCGCCCGAAGGCTAAAATAGTTGACACGCCGAACCGGGGTACGGTAGGGTTACGGTCACGATAACCAGATTTCGGTAGTTTGGGTTACGGTATGGACATACCGTACCTTCAGGATTGCTTTCTTCAACTCGACAAATTTTGGCAAAGAGGTTTACCACCCTCGAGATCCGAATCCTCAACCTTCGTATTACCAGCCTATCGCGTTAGCCACTAGGCCATGATTTTTGATAGAAAATATATTTTTTTAAAATTACTCAAGGAGTTACCCATAAATAACCAAAGAACCGATTTTTAAACGCACTTTTAAAAATAAAGTCAGTTTGCGATTCCCGGATTACGGTAATTCGGGTTACGGTAACATCGCTGGTTATTGTAGTACACATTCGAACAAAGATCGAAGACATTCGGTGCACTTTGAAAAAAAGTTAGTTCGTGATAATTCGGGGGTACGGTAGCCAAATACGGTAAGTTGGGTTACTGTAGGTCACAATGGGTACGGTAACAATTATCGATCTGGCCAAATATTTTTTCCGAAAACCATGACCCCCTATACATGGGCTCGCCGGCGGCGTGGACACCTATGGTGGGGATGGTCAGAATGGCTGGATGTTTTTACACTTGCTTCAGGCGAAAACAAAAAGCAGAATCGCTTTCATATTATTTATTATTGAATATTTACGTTCATATCGATCTATTTGTTCGCTTCAAATCATAAGCTATAATTAATTCTGTGATATTTTGTAGTAAGCACAGTTCCCAATGGACTTCTTTATACTTGATCAGAATGCTTTATACCAAATGAATGAAACGGAGTATGAACGTGAGCATATTTTCAATAGTAAAGTCCCAATTTCTCTAATCCAACTATCGGAACGGTGAATATGCGAAAATAAGAGATTTTTCTCATGCCGTACTTTTAAATATTCCAGAGATCATGCCTATTCTGATGTCTATCTCTGCTGTGCGCATCTTTCTCTACATAAAGTGCGCAATTCTAAGCGGCAGATCGGATAGTTACTATCGTGTGAGTACGAATTTATATCTGTACGCCTATCTGGATCTTCATCAATAACCGGATCTAATTAGACTGTATGGAATAGCAAACGAAGCAGCGATCACGAAGTGTAGGATACATCTGGAATGAAAGCCGGGATGATTATTGACGGCGATTGAATACTATGTGACTCTAAAATGAAAATTGCAGTGGTTCGCTCCTCTCTTCACAGCCGAAGCCGTCACTCATGGTCTGCTGTTTGTCTATGAATTCCTCCATCATTTCATTCCGTATTGGTTCAGCGAGGTTCGTATCCCTTCTTGTCTCACTATCTCCTCAAACGCCATTAACTATCTAACGATGTAATTATTGTGTGACATGAATAATGCATTTGATTAGATTAGAATCAAGCTTCGAACTGACTGATAAACTTAAAAGTTCATTTCAGGCCTTCTGCAATTTTCTGCTGAATGAGATCCATTTCGTCCACAGTAGCATCATATTCATTTATGTGGTGAGTGTATTTTGTAACATGAAATTTTCAAAAATATAGAAAATAATGTTATTTTCAGTGGGCAATCTACTTCTTTCTCTTCCAAAAGGACCAGAAGAAAGTGTGCAATATTGCAGTCATCCTCTTCTCTCACCTCATGTTCGTTACAATGGTGAGTTGCCAGCAAAGGGTTTAAGAACACTAATCGCCAAACGGCAAAAAAGATTTATTGAAATCATATCGAATAGCGGTGTCTTAAGACTGTAAAATTGATTGACATGGATACTAACGACTACGGTCATGAGAATTCTCTGAGAAAAGACTATCGATATCATTCAGGTTGCTTCCATCGTCGATGCGGCCCTCAAGAATGAATCCGTCTGCGAAAACAAAACCTACTCGGGATTCGCTTACGTTAGTTCCCAAAAATCATTAGTAATAGTTGCGATAGATTCCAAAATGATCTTATTAAACAAATTTTATCAGGTCTACATGTGTACTGCGGCAATCGTTGTATTGGCGTGTCCGTTGGTTCTGGTCGCATGGGCTTGTGAGATTCATCTGTTGCAATATTTTTAAATACACTACACTATTGCGCATCAGATAATGAAAATCACAACCAAAAAAATAAAGTCGATGTAAATTATGTTTGTTAGTTGTTTAATTTTTATTTAATTTGCGTGAAATGCATCCAATAAATACTCTGCAGGGTACTTCCAGTCAAATGATCCGGACAAAGGTGTCTGGTGCTTCATCCTTTGGGCATCGAGCGGCGTCCGAATCATGGGATTGGGTGAGCAATGATTTGCCAAGAAAGTTATCTCGAAAGTCAATCTATTCGCAATTGTTTTCTAAAAGGCTGCTCTCGTGGGAATTAGATTATCCTTTGCATTCACCTTGGTAAAATACGCAATCGAAATTCAGCAAAAAAATCACTTGCAGCTGTCTTCAAGCAACACATAATCACTTACGATGCTGCCTTTCGAGCGATACCTCTCATCTATCCTATCGTGTTTCTGCTGGTTACAAAAGGAAGATTGGCCACCACTAATCAATATCGTATTTACTCAGCTCCGGCAATTATCAATAAGTAATTCAGAATCAATACCTAATCCAAACCGTCTCAATTCCGTTTGTCTCTTTCATAATTAAATTGTTAATCACTTCGCTGCCTTCAATCGATAAAATGTATTTGTATTGACATTGCAAAGTGTCATCTCTCAAATACTGTGGATTTATAACAGATCCACCTGGACTAATTTCCATTCTCGGTATCACGAGTGAATTATTGCCACTTTTTGAAAAAGCAAAGTATTCGAAAACCCTAGCGGTACATCAAACATTTCAGATAGTTTATTTACCACATATTGATTGAACAGTATTCTTGCTTTTTTTCTAAATGTCTCCCATTGAGAATAGCAGGCGTCCATTTCAAGAACATTCTCAAATTCTAGAAGAGTCATTCATCATAGATCAACATGCAGTTTTGAGGGGGGAACTTGAACCGTATCCCTGACCACTTTTTTCCTCACTTCAAGGGTCCCCATTCATCTCGTGTTGATGCTTTCTTCACACAAAGAAATCGGTAGAAACGGTTCGACTATCTCCTTTTCACATGCTCTCTCGCTGGGATATGTTATGACTCGAATCCCATTTCCGAGATGTTTTCGCTCGCATACTGTGTCATGCATGTGCGGAAATGACGTTTATCCCATGCTAGTCTAGTGGTTTCAGTGCCATGGAAATTATCATTCTTCGTATCGGTGATAAATCCGTCAATTCAACGCACGCAACGGAATTTTTATTGACCGAAGAAGAATATGCTAGTATGTTTTTCTCGTCGTTTTATTCTTCAAATAATTATAAAATATGCTCTTAACATTCCGTATTTCAGTAGTCAGTCCGATTCTAATGTTCATTATCGCTCTGAAGATGATTCTTCACACGTGCTGTGCCATTTTTACAGCGAGATCTGACAATTTCTATCACGTTTGTTTTTATTGAACTCTATCTACACGGATAAATTCAACAAAATATCATCAGTGAACGACAGAAAAGCTCAAATAAGGATCACAATTTTCAGTGGTTCGCTCCGATCTTTACTGGGGAAGCCGTAGTGCATACTCTGTTCTTTACCTACGAATTTCTTCTCAAACATGTTGAGCAGTGGCTGAGTGATGTAAGCAATTACTCGTTGTAACTTACAATTAAAATAACAGTTTTAAAACTTGACTGTGCTCCATATCAGTTGTTTTCAGTACTAGGGCCTAATACTAGCAATAGTAATACTAGAAAAAGAAGGAAACTGAGCATCATAATTAAATTCACAGCTCATTTCAGTCATTCTGCAACGTTTTCGTGCGTGAACTACACTTCATGAACAGCAGTATGATCTTCTTATACGTGGTGGGAACGCTTTCTCATTCATTTGTATTGTCCGTATTAGAGCTCGAAATACGGACCGTTGTCTCTCCATTGTCCACACTCTCTCGACCGATCGATTGTTCGAGAGAGCATTGAAGAGACGGCGGTCTGGATTTCGAGCTCTAGTCAGTGTTGTGAATAACGTTATTTGGAAAAAAAATACCAGAATTTTTTTCAAATTCCTTTTTTTCAGTGGGCGATCTACTACTTTTTATTTCAAGAGAACATGCTTAGAGTGGATATATTCGCGTTCTTCATCTTTTTCCTCTTCATGGTCGCTGTTCTGGTGAGTAGTTTGTTTGCGGGATATGATAACAATAATAAAAATAATTCAGACAGGATCAATCTATGATGCCATTATGTATAATGTAAACGTATGTTTGACGAGGGAGTTTAACGGATTTTCTTTTGTAAGTTGCATGATTAGACAGCGAAGAAATCACCACTCAATATTTGTCAATATACGAATACAATGCAATTATTTAATGGATATAATTATTAATTAATTTAAAAAATTACAGATTTACATGTTTTTCTCCAACATCGTAGTCTACCTCGCATGTCTCGTTCTCATAGGCTGGTTTCTGTGTCAGTTAATTTTGATATTTGTTTAGTTATCATGAGAGACACATGGCAACGCTTCTATGAACTACGAGATCCGATTGCTTATCGATGAGTAAGAATAACTGTCAGTTTCAGGTGCCTCTCGTTCGAATAATCCAGAAAAGCGAACATGGTTCATTGTCCTCTTTTTGGCGATTGTCGTTCGAGTTATCGGCCTAGGTAACGATTTTCTCATTTTTTAAATGAATTTTCGGAGGACAAATCATGTTTATTTTCAGAATTCTTGCTCCACCAGCTGCATCTCTCTGTATACTGGATGATTATTGTTCGGGCCACTCAGATCGCATATCCCATTATATTCCTATTAGTCACTAAGGGACGACTGATAACGAATTATCAAATTCTGTCTGAGGTTGAATGAATTAGAATGTAATTTGTAGTTCAATCGTTTTTCACTATATTTTTATGAATGATTGCTTTCACCTTGATATAAAATTCAATTTCATTACATGCATGTATACATTCGATGACATTTCCGAATAAGAGGTCCTTTGTTCGTTGATAAAACACGTATCGGGTTGATGCAAAAGTTTCGCTACAAAATTTCGATCTGCGCTTTCAACCTCCCCTGTTGTTCCTATTAGATTTACGAACCCATACTTTTCTGTATTTAAAAAGGGGTTGGATACTCTCCCCAGCGCACCTCATTTGAAAGGTATTAGATTTTCATGGCCGACATAGCGATGAGTCAAAGTTATTTTATGCGATAATAACGCAAACTCTTATTCAAGCTGCCATTACATTTCCAGGTGGAATAAGACAAAATCTGAACCTCCTGCGTGAAGAATATTCAATGGGCATACTTTAAAAAATTTGTTCACTTTCCTAACATGAAATCCCATCTAACAGCAATAGCTGAATTCGAAATCCTGCACAATGAAAAATGGTTTATTTTTGTTTTAGTCATGGTAAATTCAAGCCGATAGAGATTGAGACATTAGTTGTACTGGACTATAAAGTACTATCCCATATGAGTTTACTCTTTTATTTTGAAAGACATATTGCTTCGCATTCAGGGTATATAATTTTCTAAATTCGTGAATTGACTTTCATCCATCGAAAATGACACCATTGACGATTTCCTGCTCTCCTGGGTATTTCGAAAAATTATCAAACTTGATAAAATGAATCACCAACCCTTGCCCAATGATATCTCAACTTGGCTTGATTTAGAAATGATCTGTTTTGAAAATAAAATTATGCAATCAAAACCATTGAAAACCGCTCTTTTCACATACAATTAATATAACTATTTTTACTCATGTTTCAAACATTTTAAAATTTACTCCAATATATGATTGTGATGCTTGAGTATCCACCTAAATTCTACCAAGAGGGATTTCGAAATCGATTGAATACACCGCAGCTATATCCAAATAAGTGTTGTATCGAAACTTTTGCATCAACCTAATACTACCTGTCTTTGCCACATCGTTTATCATTTACTCGCATTTCAAAGGAGTATTCTGCATGCCAGTTGTGTCACGTGTCTCATGGTTTTGAGCGCGAAGTGTGATTGATTTCTACTGCCTTAGTTCACCTTAGTTCACTTTCTCCCCGTATATTCTTGGTTACTCCCATTCATCACGTATGTTCGCTTTCTTGCCGTTCTCACACAAAGAAATAGGTCCGACTCTCTCCTTTTCGCGTGCTTTCTCGTACTCTCTCGCCGGTCAGCACGGGATATGTTATGACGTAATACTAAGTACCGAGATGTTTTCGCTGGCGTACTATGTCATTCACGTACGCAAATAACGTCCATCTTCTAACACTCCATCTTCTTACAATTTCAGTATCAATGGAATTTATAGTTCTTCGCATTGGAGACAAATTCGCTAATTCCACGAATGCAATGGAAATGTTGCTGACTAAAGAAGAATATGCGAGTATGACTTTTTTTCTTTTTTCAACGCCTTTTTTCCGTAAATTTTTCTTTTTTAATCAGTAAAAAAAAGGTAAAAAGGTGCATCCACGTCAAGCGATTTTACAGTCATAAGACTACGCTAGGTGGGACCCGCTGGTAAGGCCAGCTGTTAGATCTCAATCCAGCTGTTAGATCTCAATTTAATCAGTCAATATATGTAAAATATGCTTTCAAATTTACATATTTCAGTAGTTGAACCGATTCTGATGTT
This sequence comes from Pristionchus arcanus, assembly GCA_900490705.1. Taxonomy (NCBI): domain Eukaryota; kingdom Metazoa; phylum Nematoda; class Chromadorea; order Rhabditida; family Neodiplogasteridae; genus Pristionchus; species Pristionchus arcanus. The sequence continues at coordinate 70,988 of LS485875.1, forward strand.
CATTATCGCTCTGAAGATGATTCTACACACGAGCTGCGCTATTTTTACAGCAAGATCTGACAATTTTTATCACGTTTGTTTGTTTGTTCTTACTTAGTTCTTTCTGTCCGAGCATATCACTCCTAATGATTTTTATGCACTGTCGGCATCAATAACATGTCAAACGCCTTCAATATTACTTTAATTTTTGATTTGCAGTGGTTCGCTCCGATATTTACTGGTGAAGCGGTAGTTCACACGCTGTTTTTCATCTACGAATTTCTCTACAACTATTATGAAGAATGGCTCAGCGATGTGAGCATTTTTATGTCATAAAAAATGAAAAATACGAACAGATACGTCTATTTTTTCTATGCAAAACAACAGAATCATCAAGGTGTTTCATTTTCATAGTTTCAGTCCTTCTGCAACTTTCTCGTGAATGAGATGCATTTCGTGAGCAGTAGCATGATCTTTCTTTACGTGGTTGGTCTGATTATTACTATCTTGAGATAAATATTCTGAGTCGTTAGCGATTTTGTTTTCAGATATTAATTTAAATTCATTTTCCAGTGGGCGATCTACTACTTTCTGTTTCAAGAGAATGAATACGTAGTTAATATTTTCGCGTTCTTCATCTTCTTCCTCTTCATGGTCGCTGTTTTGGTGCGTTTTTAGTTGCAGAAATTTTATTAAATATCTGTAAATACATGATTTTTCAGGCAGGATCAATATTTGATGCAATAATGAAGGAAGTTTCCGTTTGCACGACCAGACAATTCGACGGATTTGCTTTTGTCAGTTACTGAAATTGTACCCATTGAACAGCCTTCACAGATCTACATGTTTTTCGCGGCGATCGTTGTCTACCTCGCTTTTCTCGTATTGATTGGCTGGTTTCTATGTGAGTCCCGACATTCTGGTGCAAGTACTAACGATGAGAACAGGAAGAGTTGAAAGACTACTGGCCATCAAAAGATGAAATACTCGCATTCCAAGGTGCTTCTCGCACGAACAATCCCGACAAGCGCACATGGTTCATCGTACTTTTCACAGCAGTATTTGTGCGAGTAATAGGCCTAGGTTTGACAGTTATTACTACTTTCGACATTCATATCCGCAATGTAAAAGTAATACTATTTTTTCTACTTATTCAATTATATTTCCAGAAGTCGTCACCCATCAACTCATCTCTCATCTCGCTGTGTACTGGTTGATTACTGTACGGGCCATTCCGATTGCGTATCCTATCATTTTCCTATCAGTGGCAAAGGGAAGGCTGGTTACACATTATCACATTCTGTCGGGGTCGGAGATTGATTGAAGCAATGTAGCCAATTTATGTAACCACAATTGTACATACACACCGCATCATAAAGCGTGTATTTCAAAGTAATTGCCTTGGAAATGATCGCTGACGAATTATGACATTCGTAATTTGGAGTTGCACAATGTGTCATATAGCAATTAAATGTAGCAAAGACACGGTGAAATTGTCATTTCAATCGTTCGTTTATCATTTAATTATGAGATATTCCTTCGGGTAACTTCTCTACCGTATCTTCTTAGTCGACGTACATGGAACGAGCAGCGGGGAAGAGTCTCTTCAGGCATCTGTAAAGATCAAAGATCAATTCTGTCCAGTTCAGTGCCTTTTCTACCACTATACCCAAAGCTTTCAGGTGTTTAGTAAAGGTGTTCAAATACCCGGCTACTGTAACTCCCGGCTACCGCAATCTTCGGCTGCCATACCTCAGTGTGAGCACTCGCTGCCTATCCAGCCGGCCATTCTGCTCGAGTTGCTGTTGATCCACCAGAATATCGGCCGCCATCCTTCCGCGAGCGGCCACCTCTTGAACGATCCTGAAATATAGTCAGTCAACGATCGATCGAGAGTACTGTACTTTAATAAAGTCAGTCCTCGTTTGAGTACGGTATTCGAGTATACGGTAACATACTCGTCCGGAAACTGCGACGTGACCTCGGTGCAGAGCACGTTTCTCACGCCAGGAAAGAGACGTGACAGTGTCGCCCATCTGAGAGGATTACGGTAGATTGGAGTACGGTAGTCGTTCTTATCGATTTTCGCGTCGACTTTCTATATTGATTTGCAAAGCAAAGATGAAGGAGTTCAGTACAGCCATCTATGGCACAGCCCGTCAAGAGAGGAATAAAAGTTAATTTACATGGCGGGGCCTAATCTCATTATTTCCTCTGCGTCTCTGCCCTATTGTTCGATGGAGAGGGGAGAATGAGTGATAGGCCGAGTGAAACATAGTTGAAATAATACAAATCCTTTGAAGTTTAAAGAAAACTATGCCTGGAACATCAGCTAGATCCAATTCAGGCATGTGGTGATGCAATTTCTCGCATCCATTCAGTTACCAGCATGTCCCTCAACAATCTCAGTCTCTAGAACATCAATTAAACAGTTATTTGCGTTTTTAAGTCTATTGCAGATTTAATCAGATCAATTAGGCTTGTACTCTCTTGATACTGAGACCCAAACGCCGCTCAATCCTTACTATGGATTGCATTATGAACCCGAAACGGCAAAATAACAGTCGAAAATTAAAGAAAAACTGTCAAAAATGATCCGATTGAGCCTCCCGGAGCTAACTCCTCAGCCGGGAGAAAAGCTGGAAGGCCCGGATAAACTGATATAACTTCTAAAACCTGTTATCTGAAACTTGACTCGCCCTTTTGTCAATATTCAACTTAGTTTTTGAGATATGCATGTTTAAAGTTGACTCATCAAATTTATCAGAAATAGTTTTAACGGAGCCACTTGCCTTGTTGTTATCGAGCCGATACCTAATTAGCATAGGTAATAGACTTGATGATGCTACACATATTGGCTTTTTCAGCTAGTCCATAGCTGCCCCAGAAGCGTTTATAGAACGCTATTTCTAAATCACTATTTATCCTTTATTGATCTCCTCATTATCCAATATCGATTTACTCTCGCCGCTCTCGCCTCTCTCATAATGAAATTAGGGGCCGCCATGTAAATTGACTTTTATTCCTCTCTCGACGGGCTGTGTATGGGCCTTCGACCATTACAGTATTTAGTCAGTCATCGATTCGTCCACTGAGGCATATCGATTGGGATACGGTAGATACCGTACACGATAGGCCCGACGACAGCTCCGACCAGATTCAGCTTCTTGACGTTGCGGCGAGGAGCGTCCTGGAAAAGTCAGTCCTTGATAGTTACAGAGTACGGTATTCGAAAATCAAAAATACCGTACCCCAAAGGCCGCTGCCAGCTGGGATCCGCTCAGCACTTCGATGCCGGCGAAATCGATCGAGCTGATGAGGTCGAGGTCCAGCCAGGATGAGAGCTTGACCAACTGAAATGTAGTTAGTTGTTCATACGCTCACGTACGAGGTTCATTACGATATTGTTCCACAATCAAGTCATTCGTCGATTAGTTTTCGATCGTAAACATCACTTAGAGATCAGCGTATATTTCGCTATTTCCCCATAATAAAGTCAATCGTCGATTCACTTTCGATCGTACCGTACCTCCTTATCGACTTCGCCGAGGAAGTCAAAGTGCGGATCGGCGTCGGCCTTTCTCTTCTCCGGCCACAACTCGCCGACGAGACGAGTGATGTCGAGGGCACGATGCGTGCGGCCACAGTGGTCCACAGCCTGAAGGGGTACGGTAAGGCACGGTATATATGATCTTTGATCTCTCCCCTTCCCTCCTCACATCGAGCGCCTTTCTGCACGAGAGACGGAACGCGGCCATCTCGGTGTAGGTCAGCTTGTGCGCCACCTGAGATCAAAGATCAATGATAAAGATCAAAGATCAACTACAGTATACCTGTACGAGGAAGTGGGCGGGCAGGTCGTTGAGGCCGAGCTGGGGCGGAGCTTCGGGATCTGCAGCCGTTGCAGCCGGCTCCTCTTTCATCTCGGCTGCATCTCTCTTGATGTCCGCGTCGCGGGCGTAACTCTTCGCCTGAAAAGAGTACGGTTTCTTAAGCTCAATCGCTAACTGATCCAATAAAACACGTAAGACGGTTACGGAAAGGTTACAGTAATCTATCGTAAGGAGTTAGGACACGGTAGGGTACGATTAAGATACCTGCGCATTCACCGCTCTACGCTTGCGTCCCGACATTGAGAGCAGTCGACCGAGTGGGAGGACGGAGGGAGGGAGAAATGAGAGGAGAGAGACGGAGAGTAATCGGCGCGAGGGAAATTTGACTAGCGAACAAACAATGGAATCAAATTTGATTAAAAAAGAATTTACAACTTTTCAAATGAAGAATACGATTTTGGTAACCGGAGAAATCACTCAACTTTGTGTATCCTCAATTTTGAGTCCAAAAAATATTTCATGATGACTCCTATTGACTCCTGATCTTGGAAAAATGCGGCAAAAAATATTGCCCACAAGGGGAGTCGAGCCATCACCTCTCCAATTCCTAGGCGAGTGCTCTACCAATCTGCCACTTGAGCTGGTGGAAGTGGTTAGCACAGATGTGCTTATTCGCGCAATTTCGTACTCGGATTCCGACGACGTCATCTTCGACATTTAGCTGATTTTGAAAATTGATATCGCACTCCCATGAGGAGCCCTAGTTTGGCGTTTCAAGCTATTTCGAAAAGCTCGGCTACATTTCACGGACTTCCCTTGTTAGGTTTACGAATCTTCTTTCAACTCAGCGCTAAAGATTTCTTTATCACAATTACTTGTACAAACCAGTGTACAATTTGGCAAGTATAACACAGTGAGATCACAAAATGATTTATTTCTAAGCAATATTGCCGAGTGTTCTGTTGTAGCTCGGCTCGATAGGATATTTTAGCAGCTGATAACTGCGCACAGTGCACTGAAATCATCAAATTTAGTCCATTTTTTTCTATCAAAAGCAACAGTTATCTCACCTCTTTACTATGCTTGTGGCAGAGATTTTTACACGTGCCGATAGAGCCACAACCACACAGGAGATAGTATCCCTCCTGAACATGGTGATCAATAACAATCTTCTGTCTCTCTCATTTATGATCTATCGCGTTGTCTGTCACACGAGAGAGTTTGGCAATTCAAGAGACTCAGGCTAAAGAAATTAATTTGAAAATCAATTGAAGTCTCTACATTTTCCGTGGAAATAAAAAAAAAAGTTTAATCAGCTTTTCTGATGATTTCTGATGATGATATATGAGAAAAAATTAAGTACAACAAACTTTGAGGAGGCTCGTGTTGTGCTTTCGCACTAGATGAGTAACGTAACCAGTCATCGTCTGTGGCCTGTTCTGAAAAACATAATAAAATGTATCTAATTTGAGGCTTTTGAAAGCCATTATAAAGAACGTTAGAACGAGTTAACAAAGAAAAAGTCTCAGAGCGCATAGTTCACACAAGAAGGAGAAATTGGGGTTTCGATAATCATAATTTTGAAACAAATAGATACAAATCTCACATAGCAACCGCGAATCATGCATTTCGGAATATCGGAGTCATTATCGACGTGTTGCGATGATGATCCTGAATAGATACTGTCTGATCATTAACAAATATTATTTAAATAGATAATTATGTTCACTTCGTTTGAAACGTATAAAAAAATAATTCCGCTACAATAAATGACAAACACCCCGATTGCTAACACTTTTCAAAATTAATATCCCACCCGATGCTCCAGCTACGTCGAACGGCATCATTGACGACGAGGACGTCGCTGCTTCGATTTCACAGCTTTCGGCCGGCTGAAATTTCAATTTTCATAAAATAGATGAAGATTGGGTCACACCAACTCAGCGAGCCTGCGAATGGGACCATCCCTGATGCGCACAACGGTGAAATTGGAGATTGCGCACTGCAAAGGAGAAATGGAAATAATCAAACGATAAGAAATAACTAAAATTAAATAAAAATGTTAAAATATACGTACGAATCGGCTGTGACTGTTCGAAATACACAGCGTTCCGCACTCGCATCGCGCTGCGAAGTTTGCCTGAAATACAATAGCAATACAAACGTATTGATATTTATATATTAAATTTAGTGAAGTGATTGTGAAAAATATTTTCTTATACATACATTCAATTCATTTTGGAAGTCATACTCACTAAATCGGGCGTAGTATTGTGCTTGCGATAGAGGTGTGAGATCCATGAAGGAAGAACATCGGTGGTGAACTGAGGTAAACATATTTAAAATAGCATCAAAAATTTTGAAAATATAAAATAATTAACGTTATTTAATCTCACTTCACAATTCTGTTCCGGACACTCCATTTGCGTTGCGCTCCTCTTCGATGAATAGGGAGTTTTATTCGGATCTTGATCCTCATGTTGAGCCGACTTTCTCTTTCTGCCAGTAGACGTAGATGGCGTCTAAATTATTGATTTTTTATCAGACTATTTTTAGAACGGTGTACCAGTGGGCGGGTAATCAGGTCACTTTACCGTCTAGCACGAAATTGTATTACCAACGCAAAAAAAACGCACCATAAACTGTTGATATGCAAATTCGCCTTCTTGCTTGTCGTTGCCTTCTTGAAAAGCGATATTTCCGTCATAAGATGTGCCGGCCATCTTAAGCATACTAATTATCAGGAGAATAGCAAAAATGAACGGCAAATGAGTTTGAACATCTCGTATTTGCTACTTACCTCGTTTCCCTCCAACATCACCAAATCCTTTGAATCAGTCTGGTCGAACAATTCCGAGATCTACAAAAATGGATCATTACCATGAACACTACCCAAATCCATAAATGCTAATGCGTTGTGGTCGGTAATTTTTTTCGCGGTGCTAGAGTGAAGAATGCATAAGTGTAGTAAGTGGCAAATCATACTAACAATAAATACCATTACCTTGACTCTATCATGAATCGGTTCAGCATCTTCCAGTAGGTCTTCCTCCTTGGGCGTCACATAGGAAGGAGCGGCGAAGTTAGAGCAGTGGGCTTGATCGCCCTAAATATAAACTCGTTGGAGATATTTTGAATTTGAAGTGATATTTTACAGTCACTATCTACAATCGCACTTTACATCGGCAATGTCTCACCATTGAGTTATCTTCAACGTCAGCGAAACTTGCGATCGATCGCGTATCGTCTTCATTCTGGGGAGAATCCGATTAATATCAGAGCCACAAATACTGAGAGCTTTTTTAATCCAAAATAGATAACATATTATAATTAGAACAGAAACCTCACCTCCTCGGTTTGCATGCCTTGATCCAGTTTCTCACAGGAGCTCCTCGACGAGCTCTCAATTGCAGCGATCTTCTCGGTCAACTTGAACAATGTTGCATGTACAGATTCGATGAAACCGTACATCGTCGAACGAACGGCTTCCTCTCTGAAGCGAAATCATTGCGCTCAATGTTAAACAATTATCACGATGGTGTTTTCTAATTTTCTAAGCGCTCCTGACTGCAATGCCATGAGCATTTTTAATGTAAGCAACAAGAAGTAATTCAATTGACACTTACGAATTGTTCTCAAATCGAACGGCACACGATCGTTGTGAGTCGAGCATCATTAGCGCGTAGCGAACATCCTGTTTGAATTCAGTTTACAAAGGATATTAATCTTTGATCTCTTCAGCTTCTGCAACTTTTCACATAGTTGAGGGAAGCCAGCGGGTAAATTCGTTAAAACATTACAGTCGTAAAACATTGGAAACGAACGTCATTCACGGAGTCTTCAAGCAGAATTTTGCCCATCGTTTCGAATCCTTTGGCCATCAGTGAAAGGAGTCGATCGGGCGATCGTGCGTACTCGAAGCTCTGTAATTCTTTAAAATATTTTGATTTAATTATTTTCCAAATCAGTATCTTTCACCAACTCCAAATGTACGTAGATATTTAATAAAAAAAATGATTATATTTATAAAAAATGATTATAATCACTTTTGAGTCTTACACACAATTCGTTGTATTGGGAATTATGAAGCATTTGAAATATAATAAAAAATATAAAAATAGAACGCACCTTCGTTTGCCATCGTAACACTGTTGCCAATGACTCGTCTTCTTGGGACATTTCTGAAAATTAATGGTAATAAATTATCGTCAGAAGTAAAAATCTAATGCCGCAAATAAACCGAAGAAAGGAGCACATAACACGAAACCGACTTTGAAATAATTCTTCAAGGCACACGTTATACGCAAGCAAAACGTTAGGCGTGCTTTCTCGCATCAATCGCGCAAGATGACAGGGTAGCTCCAATTAGCTCTGCTAGTAGTGCATGATAGTATTTTATTTCCACCTATTATCATGTGTAGTTGCTTTTCATGTTTAAAATTTTAATTCCCGATATCTTTGATTATATTTTTAAATTTAGCGCGTGATAATTTCATAAAATTGCGTTGCTAAACCCTTTCTTACTGTATTTCCGAGTCCACTACTAGCAGACTAACGCGTCCTTGCGCAGTTGGGGCGTCCCTAGCTGGCGCATTAGTGGTGAAACCGCGCGAATATTTATTATTTGAATTATTCAGTACTTTCTCATAATTTCACGGAGAATTTGAAAATGGAAGTATTTTTCAGTGAGATCTTCAACGTCGGTAGAATATCTACAGCAGTGTAACGGGGAGAAGCATGACCAACCCGGTGGTCGACATCATCGATGTCGCTCAAGAAGCGCTCGCTGGACGACCGGTGAATGGAACGACCGGGAGGGTTCAGGTACTGTAACTAATCGTCATCGAATATCATTCTGCAGTATTCATTCAGAAGCGCCTGCACGAGTTGCTAAAATTCCTATGTTCCTGTAATCTCAACAGATGGAATGAATGAGCAATACACTTTACTAAAACAATTACACTGCAGAAGCGTCTACACGAGCTCTACAATGGCCAACCCCTCTCCATCGACTCCGCAGCGACGGCAGTCCGTCTCTCCGCGTGGAGGGACGAAGCGGATAAGGCACGGCTGGAGACGTTGTTCCACTATGGATTGTGCGAGGCGGTGAGTTTTCATTGTGTACATCAGTACGACCAGAGGGCAGTGGTTGCAACGGGGATCAACTATTGCGACCAGAGACTTGAAGAAAATGGTGGCAAATGTTGTGCTCGCCCTATTGCGATAAAAGTGCACCACTATAAAAGGAGCGGTTTCTCTCTGGATGCAACTGACGGGGTTCCGATTCAATGAATGATTTCTAAAATAATGCATCGCAGTTCAACTACAACGCCGCCGTGATGGCCGATCAGATCTCTCAGGGAGGAGCGATGCCCAATCTGGAAGACCCGCACAAGAATAAGGTGAGCGGTGTTCACTTTTTAACATTCCGTATCTAACCTGAAATAAAACGAATATCGGATACTAAATAACGGAATATTTTAAGGCTCAACCGCGCCCCAATCTTTTCAACTTGCTTCGAGATGAGTCAGAGCAGGTACTGAAAGTCGCATTTCTGAAGAACAACAAAAATTAGAGTGTGAAATACGGGACGCCGCCTCTTCACTTCACGCACTCTCTCGCCCGATCGAGCGATGAGAGAGTACGTGAGAAGAAGATACGGCGTACAGAGCACTCTGGTTGTTCAACCTCTAATAGCAGATTTGATCCCACAAAACAATAAATCTGAGAATTTCAACATTATTTTTTTGGAGTCCAAATACAGTGCCGATCAATTCACAACTAACAAGAGAGACTACGTAGAACCTTTGAAACATATCCAAAATATTTCCAAAACCTCAGTGAATGTGAATTCAAAAATTTCAGATGATCATCCCCGACATGAGCACGGAACTCTCCCTCCTCACCTACGAGAAGCTGGAGGTCGAGCGTCCGGGATATCCTGGTGAAGTAAGAGAGTGATCCATGTTTATCCGAAAAATTATCTTGCTTGATGGTTTGACGGTCTGCTAGAAGTGATACAAAATATTTCCCACCAAATGGAATCCCAATTTTTCTAAGATGATTGACGTTCGTGCCATCGCTTCCACAGTGCATTTAACCGCATCGTCAACGACCGATCGATGGAGGCAGTTGGCTAGGGAGATCCTTGATAAAGTAAGAGATTGAGAAACGTACTTTTCTTCTTATTTTTGCGCGATCGCACCATTGAAAACCTTCAGAATAAAAATAAGAATTAAAGTGACTAATTTTAAAATATTGCAGGTGCTCCCGAAAGATGTGCAATGCCTGTACAGTGGCTCTGTGAAGGCGTCCATGTATTTCGCGCTACCGCTTGAATTTGTCGATGCGATAATCCGTAAGTTTCTACTAAAAAATTTTGCTTAGGCATTGTGCAAAATTTGCACTGCAAATCATCTGCAATGCTATAAATCCGTTATCTCTAATAATCAAATAATTATTATCAGAATGCTGTGCCATCTCTTCCGATCTCAGCGAGGCTGATTCCGCCACTTATCTTCCGTCCATCACAAACCACGTTCGATCCGCACTGGGATTCAAACTGTGAGTATAATTCGAACATTCCGTGAGCACCCAATTCAACCGCACTTTGCTATGATAATTTCGAAGAAAGAAACTATTCTGTTTCACGCAATCTTCAAAATTTATTGGCTGACACTTCGTTGCTTTATACTTCCGAGCTTTAAAAATCCATGTCCAATTAAATTCAGTAACGAAATCAAGAAGGGTCGATCGAAGGACATTGAAGTGCTCGTGAGAGACGCCGTTCTACTCGGATGGACACCGCCCGGGTGCGAATCTAAATAATTCCTTTTTTTGGCTCCTCTCCTTATTGTTGTTTACTGTGGATTCACTAAAACCGTTCAATGAGAACACAGTTGCTATTATAGTGAGCAAAAATATATGCATTGCAGAGTCACCAGAGAAGAAGCAGTGGCGCTCTATTGCCCGGAAACTTCGGATGATGTGATTAAAACTGAAGAGTGAGCAATCTTGAAATTCGATATATTTATATTTTTCAGAATAGTATTAATAGATAAAAAAAATGCTTATGCAGTGATCTGGAAGAGGCTGATGTCTCGTGCGATGCGATGTACAACAAAGAGACAAGGTGAGTAAGACGAGCGATTTGTGCATGTGTTTCAATTGTTATTCTTGACAAATAGACGTTTGCTAGGAAAATATGGGAACTATGGATATTACAATTTTTCAGGCCGCACCCGACCGCACACCTCAAGAGGCGAGGCCCTGCGACTTATGGATCAAGGTATGCTCAATTTTTTCTAGAAATTCCGATCGGAATTTGATTTAAAAAAAAAAAGAAAATTCAGGAAGAGCGAGCGAAAGAAGGCCAGGAGCGACTTGGCGACCGATCTTGAGGGAGCTCTTGCCGATATTATTCCCGGACCCTCAAGGTGAAACTATTAGCAATGAATTGGGTAGTCAGAAGAGAATGGGGTCGAGTAAAGAGGTGTTCTAAGAGGAAAAGAACGGCATCGATGAGTGCGTGGTGGTAAAAAAATCTCTTTGTTTCCCTTCTTCATTCACAATCTATTTCAATAAAGATCTTGCTTATACTCTAATTCACAACAAAGATAATTCGATAAATTGTCTATTGCAGTTCACAACCTCACTCCGAAGGATCGTCTACGGGCTGGTTCGATGAGCGATTCATGCCAACGACACAGTCGAATCAATTTCATCAATGATTACCAAGGGAGATAATTCATTATCTATAAATGTTGTACATCAAATAGCAATAAAAATCATCCCGCTTTCCCGCATGTATGTAGAATCGAACTGTATTTCATTTCGTAATTCGATTTTGCTAATATTTAGTTACATTTGCTTTTGCTGGACCAAGAGTTGCATAAAACCACGATTTTCTTTTTCGACCTCTATTTCCTGCCGTAGATCTGTATACTTGTGATACATCATCGTGCAATTTCTTTCTTGTTTTAGCTTGTGAAATGAAAGAATTAACAATTGCGCTTGATTTCGAAGTGTTTCTCGAAATTTAACGTGTGATTTTATTCATATTTTACAATAAAATATGCAATAATAGTCGAACAGAATGACATCCGTAGATTACGCCGCAGGCAATGGACGAGCTCTTCCCAGACACACATGCGGTCGACCACGTCGATTCAGATGACCACATGGCGCTACATCGGGCATTCCAACCGGATCGTCCTCTCGCTCCCTCCACTCCTTCAGGAATTCCGCCCGCTCATAGTCCGATGGACCTCCACGGCGTCTCAGTTCCCTGGAAGTATTCGTCGTCTTTCGATTATTGAAAGTCAATGTTTCATGTGCAAGCCAACCGCACGCGCCACTCTACACGTTTCGCCCTTATCGAAAGTGTCCAGGGAGCTCTTGGAATTATAATTATCTTGGAACTCGAGTGAATTATACTACCTGGTGTACATGAGCGTCGCGGCAAGATCTTCCTCATCGAAATAGTGATCTGCGTACGCCTGTCGGGCGTTTCCTGAAAAGGGTGTATAATTGACTACTTGTTTCTGAATTTCACGCGAGATTTGACGATAATCAATCCATGCGCTGTGGCTTTCTATTTTGACAATCAAAATAGTTAGAATCAAAATAATAATAACAAAAAATAACAAAAACAAACTCTCGATTCGATTGGCCTCTTCGTATCTGCACTTGGCCTTGTACACTGTCATCTCTCTCGCGATCAAATCGTTCACTAACTCACTCTTCGTCGCGAAGACACGCGAAGTCACCCACGTTCTGCCTCGACTAAAATTTCAAATTATTTATTTTACAAAAAATCTATCATATTTTCGGTTTCTGTTCTTCTAATCACAATTAATTTTTATTGAAGTTAGCATGAAGGCAAAAAACTACAAGTGTGGAAAATCTTACCCCCAGTAGCGGCTGCAGACTTCAGTTGTCGTCCAGTCCCGCTCATTCCCAGGAAAATTCTGCACTCTTTGAGCTGTGGATCGACTGGAACTGTAAATGGATCCAAATGAATAAAGTTTGCACCATCCCTATTCACTTCATTTCTCTTTATTCCAGTGGTCTTATTTGTATTGTAATGCATTTGACCAACCGATTGGGAGTAGTTGGACTTTCCATAAGCTGATGGTCATTCATTTCATGAACGTAATCTGGGAGATGGGGCGAGGGAATCTATAACGTGATTTTTTAAATCAATCAAGACAAGCAATTGTAAAAATAATTCGTGATTTGTTAAGGAAAAGGAAGTTTCACTCGGAGAAGACGGAAAAATCAGACATTGCCGATTGGAGTGAAGAAAACTGACAATGTGCAAGTAACGGAAATAAATATAGTGAGTGTATGAATGATCGAAATCATCCGTACTTCTAGGTATTCCCGCCCCTTTGTGCACCTTCTTCGATGTACTTCCTGTGGCATTGCTCTCACGATCAGCTAACTGATCCCTGCCGCAACGTTCAGCAAATTATTCCAACACATCCTAATACTTTGAAACTCAATTGAAATTTCAAATTTATGAGAAAAAACAATTCGGTTCGATGTAAATTGATTCGAGCTCATAATTTCAGGACATGTTTATCGTCCGAGTATTGGTATGATCTTTGATCTCTTCACTGCTTACAACATCTCAGAGTCTTCATCCTCGAATACGTACCACGCCGATGGACGCGAGCTGAATTAATAAAGCTTGATTATTATTACCAACGGCCTCATCACACAAATCGATAACAACAGTTCATTTTTATCCGTAATTATTCTGTTCTTACCTTTCGTAAATGCCTTGCCCTAGCATAGTGGTGGAATTCCACAAGCCGAAATCCTACGGAATGTCTGCTTCCAGTCAGGGGCATCATCGAGTACCCTGATATAAGATGCAGTGATGATTAGATCTTCTGATCAACTCGTTTTCTACCGTGGGGGTGTGCCCTCTGGTGCACCCTAGGAAGCCCTCTCCAACTCCTTGCCTGTACATTAGAGTGGCAAAGAGGAGATCTGCGGACAGTGATTTTGTACATTGTTCCGGTCAAACTCAGGATCATTCTGATACAGTTAGAACTCGTAAATTGTTGAAGAATCAAAAGCCAAAAGTGCTGAACGTTTTGAAGAGTATTAAATTACAAGCAATCGAAGAACTCAAGAAACAATTTGAATGATATTTTTAATGAAATTACGGTATGTGCGATCCACTCAATTTCTATTTGTTCAGACTAATTCAATCAACTATTTCAATATAAAGATTAGCAAATATTTGAATGAAATAATCTTATTTGTGATCAACTCAATTTATATTTGTAATAGTAACTCAATCATTCTATTGTCCGCCTCTCTCCCTCTCTCCTTCATTTCACTCCTTCTCCTCCTTCTCCTCTCATTCACCATTCGATCGCTCGTGGCAGACGGCTGAAAAAAGAAGAGCTCCGAAGGACGCATTCCTCCTTCTCAGGTTCCGTATCCCTGCCCTCTTCCTGAATACCTTTGCTATCTTTAGGATCCTTCGAGGACCCGCGAGTGCCCTGGACCACGGAGCCGTGGACGTCCCAGCCTCATGGATCTTTGGTGAGGAACCTACCGTACCCTGCAGGCCATCGTCAATACCGTAACCCTCCATGGAAGTGCTACAGTATCCCAGACCCCTTCCATATCCAATAGAGTAACCTGTTCGCCTGATATATCCAGTAGAGGAGCCTGCAATAACTAATGCGCCTACAGTGCCAAATGCTTTTACCGGTAGCCTGACCTAAAGTCATCCGAAAACCGTAACCTCCACTCTACCGTAACCTTATCCTATTCTCATTCTCTAACGTAACTTAAACTAATCCTTTGACCTACCGTAACCCTACCGTAATCTATTTCAGGCTGGCCGAGTGCACGAACAGATGCGGACGACTGCAGAGACAATGAGAAGAAGGGCCGTCGCTGCGGGAGATTCCGTCTTCAAACTTGGAGATAAGGTATACGGTAGGGCGATCGAGAACTGAGTGTACCGTACTCGATGCCAAACCCTCGATGCCAAATTGACATTACCGTAACCCTTCCTCATTTCTCAGGTTCGTTGGGCTGGCGATCGACTCCGCGACGTCTCTGAGAACGTGCGTATCTCGACCTCAAGGACCATGTCAGTAGCATGCAAGCAATAATGAAGAATGCCGTACCCCTGCCGAACTACTTCTTTACCGTATAAGCATACTGTAGCATTGAGTCTATATTGTGATTACACAGTAAACCTACCCAATCATACTCTATCAATTGGTATAAAGCCACGTCATCAATCCTTCAAACCATAAAGCCACCCGACCGTCCCTCACCCCTCCCTGACCCCGAAATAATTCGTTGTTGATCAATTTCCTTCAGGTTTTCAACGCGTGCGAGGACGCAAAACCATTCTTGGAGCTCGTTGTAGACGATCGACACAGACACATACAGATGCGACTGGGAATGTCTGTACGGATGATGGATCGGGGTACGGTAGGCGGGATCCTATCCTATCAGGTTACGGTATGCTTGAAAGGAAGGTAAGGATGGATGTACGGTAGAAGGGTTACCGTTCTGGGTTGGGGTTGCAGAGTCAGGGTATCTGATATCATTTTTTCCTTCCGCAAGTTGGGATACAGTATCGCTGAAACGTGGGGACGGGGTACAGTGGATAGAGGGGTGGATAGATGGGATATCTTGGAATGTTAATAAGAATCGGGTGCGGGAAAATGAATATGGTAAACGGTACCAGCTATCTATTTCTACCTTCCTCAGGTTCTCTGGGCGGGCGAGTTCAACGACTCTTCCTCACTGATGGTGCCCGTGATGGCGTGAATGGAAGAAGAATAACAATAGCAACAACAACGTCAAACCCCCACCCCCTTTGCAGCTACCTCTTCTCTCAGTACGCAACCTTTCCACTGCTCGTCCTTCTGCCTACCCAAGTCGGACTGCTCCTGAAGAAGACTGGTGAGGTAGATCAAAGATCAAAGATTAATGATCAGAGGTGAAAGAA
>LS485878.1:5990-54224 GCA_900490705.1 Pristionchus arcanus
TTTTGGACCATGAACCCGGGTTCATGGTCATGGGACACTTTCGAGGCATGAACCCCGGGTCATGGTCCAAAAAAATGATGGTGGTGGATTTGATTCCAATGGTGATAAATATTCGTAATATGGTGTTTTAATACTGTATGACTCTTTTCCCGTGGAAATTGCATTAATTGCAAGTAGGTAGGCCGCCCAAATACTGGAAAATCGTTTAACGGTAACATTTGAATTTAAAAATAAGAAAATGGGGAAAAGTTAAAATTCTGAAAAAATCACCATGTATGTAACTTTTTACGGGGAATCCGAAAATCGAACCAAAAAATCCGCCGTTTTTCATTTTTTTTTCAGGAAAAATAATTTTCACTCAAAAAGTTGAATAACTTTTTTTCCAGATGAGCTTTCCTTTCATTTTTTTTTGTAAAAACATTTCATTTTTTACTATCTAAAAGATTTCATACTTAGTTGGATGATTTGAAGCCTCGCAAAGAAAATTGTATGTGGCCCCTGCCACCATGCAGGCAACTGTAGGAATTTCAGTTTTAGAGATACGACTTTTTAAGGTCGATTTTCGAGTTCTACGCAAAAAGTTACCCCTAGGGCATTTTTTTTCAGAATATTTTATTTTTTCATGTACGGTGGTAGGTGAGCTCTCTCAGATAGTGTCTCATATATGATGTATGCAAAAGTATCATAATATTTTTCCAGTGGAATCGAAGGTGGAAGTGGACTATACAAAACAATCCCGGCGAACGATTTGACCGATATTCGCTTCGATCCTGTAGAAAACAAAGTGAGTGAACTCAAATAGGCTATTTGAAATGAAAGAATCGTGATGAACAAAGATTTCAACGAGACTCTTCGAAATATTTCTGTCAAAAATCTGAATGAAATCCATCTCACAGTGGGCACTCTACTATTCACCTATCGTCGGGCCAAACTATATATTCTCCCTTATCTCCGGAGCTTGCGTCGAGGAAGTCGGTACGCGTTCTCAGCAATAGTATCTGAATAGTGTTTCACGAGCGCTAGTCTCTGAGGATTATGTTGCATATATCATAATTTCGAAAATTCTGGTAGATTTCTTCTTATTTTCTTCTCAGACGACCAGTGCTCTTGCACCACTCCACTGGTTGTGAATGCTAGAGTTCCGGGAAGTAGTCTGCCCGTGCCATACATCACTGGAGCCTGCCCATGGGACATGAATCTCTAGTAAGTACAACAGAGTTCCACGTGAAATTTCGTTTCAGAAAATAATGTTTTGTAAAACGTAGCATGTAAACTGTAATTACATCGCAGTGTAAGACCCTTCAAAAAGACATTGGACACGCAACAGATTACACTCGTAGGATCGAAGACTCGCGTGTACTGTGTGGTGAGTTCGCACATTACCTGAGTGAGTGCGGAAAAGATGTGTGAAACCATTTCACAAAATGAATTTTGTTTAGTGCACTTGGAATATTTATTAATATGTAATTATTTTTTATATGGAATGAGTTCAGGGTGGCTACTGGGTCGCGGGAGAGATGGATTCCAGCAACGCGTATGTGCTCGGCGAAGCATCTTGTGCATTCTGAGATTGTTGATTCCTCAGATTATGGATATTCGTTTTCTATTAAAATTATTATTGATTGTAAATTGACAGTATAGTTATAATAAAGTCAACAAATTTGTCATGCACACACCATTTACCAAAACAATTTTTTTCTTTTCTATAAAAGGTGGTGTTTTGCTGGATATCGTATGCTCAAAATGAGGTTCTTCTGATCTGCTCGGCCTTGGTGATGAGTGCGCAGTAGAGTTGGCCAAACGAGGCTTGCGGGCTCGTAATAGGGAGAGGTCGCATTGCGAGCTCGCAACGATGGAGAGAGCATAGGGGGAGGATTGCGAGCCCGCAATGCCTCGCACCGCCTCGCAAAGAGATCGGAAGGCACTCTCTCCTTTTCACACGCTCTCTCGCAGTGCTCTGCCCTTCCCATCTCATAACGAGGCGGTGCGAGGCATTGCGGGCCCGCAATCCTCCCCCTCCTATTACGAGCCCGCAATCTCGTGATCGTTTAGACAACCCTAGTGCGCAGGATGCATACGTGGGTGATCATGAAGCTCGAGGCATCTAATACGAGGTGAACTTAGTAATTTTAAATGCTTAGTATTACTTTTCCCTTCTTTTAAAATATGTAAAAAAATTGAAATTTTTTGGATAATAAAGATCAAAGAAGACAGTATCTTCTGATACCAAGCTGCGTTTATGATCTCTCTAAATTCAGAGTATTGATTATGTTTGTGAGCCCACGGGTGTTGCTCATTCTGTAATCAGACTAATAGTGTTATCTTATCAAATATAACCATTACTGATGTGCTTGAATTGAATAAAACAATTATAATTTTATTGTTTGCACAATGTTTGATACGTGACTCGTTGATTCTATTTATTTTTTCTTCTGTTCATCGTCCTTTGTTTTTTTTAATTTGCTCAAAAAGACGAATATTTTTTGCATCAAGAACATGGAAATCCTACATCAAGCTGTACCCGAAGACCGGACAAAGGATTTCGGTGAAGATCGATTGATGGACAGTCTTTCGCCATTCGAGCGTTTACCTAACGAGCTCGTGTGGGCGATTTTCGGTCATACCGAACAATATGAACTTCGAAATCTTAAACAGGTAAGTTTCGGTCAACATGGTTAAGGCTGGATAATGCCAAATCGAACGGACTCTCATTCCTCAATGCCCTATAGCCGATTAAAAAAACATTGAATGCATTGTGAAACGTTGTTTGCACCTCGATGGCATCGGAAATAATATTATCATCGCTTGATAAAATGGGGAACATTGCACTTCAGGCATCAAGGACAATGAATACGCTGGTCAATCGCTATTCCCCTCCGTATCCGTTTGAACAACTTCCTTCTAACATGTTATGGACGATAATGGACTGCATTATGCAAAACAATAAGAAATTCGATCCAAATTTTGAAGTAGATAGAGCACCAGCGTCGATTTTCAACCTCCGACTGGTGAACATTTTTCTCAAACCCTGAAAATTTTTATCTGTTCGAGCAGGTGTCTCGCATGCTGCACAAGCAAGTTGACGAATATGCTGAAAACAGAATAAAAGAACCGATTATCAAGGGTGTTTTGACGCGTAGATATTATCCTCCTCATAAAAATTTATATGCAGATATACATGACGTGAGTCAAATCAGTTAACACATTTAGGAGGCCGAAGTAGCCATAAACACCTTAAAATTTAGCTAAAAGAAGAAACACTCATTTACATGGTAGCATATGAAGATAAAGCAAGGTTGCTGGATCTTCGCCTACTATTAAATCGAATGTACTCGTATTCGCGAGTTTTCGACCTGATAATTACTTTTTCACTTTAAACATGTTGACTGATTTTAAGGCACGCATATTCCAAGCTGAGCAATTAATTGGACACAAAAAGTTCGGAAAACTGCGAAATTGTTTGGACAACAAATTTGAGATTTGTAAAAACAGCGAGATTTCTGATTCGATCATTCTACCCATGCTGCTCGAGGGAAAGCAGTTCGATAAATACTCCATCTGGATAGATGATCTAACGGACGCCGTCAGGTTCCATTTTTGAATTATTATTTCAAATATGTCAAAACAATAGTCAAAAATATCCAATTGAGATCTAAAAAAAACTCTTCACATTCTTTCAGCGATCAGTTGCTAAAAACGATCGATCAATACATTTTAAATAGCATTTTGCTGAGAATTGTTAATGTTAGTTGTACAAATCCAGGTGATGCATTATTTGAATGTTCTTATAATATAACTAAATATCACAATAAGTACTAAATATACTATTACATGTGTTCCAAAATAATTTTTCTGCATTTCAGTGCAATTTCTTCTTCATCTATCTACGAGAGTCAATTCAATATCAATTTTTCAATCACCAGCTGTAGGAGTGGAGATTGAAAGTAATTTCTTCTTCGGCATCCTAAATGTGAACTGGGCGCCAATCATTCTCGGAATGTTTTCGCGAAAACTGGACAAGTTGTGCGTTGAAAATTATTGGCATACCAATTACCTACCGCAGCAAGCCGTTGATTTTCTCATAGAGGTACGCGCATCATAGGATACACACTTTCATTGAATATTTCTCAGCGTTTACCAAAACTGGACAAACCAATCTACTTTGAATCTTCGTGCCCGCGCTCGAATAGAAAAGATAACCGCAAAGAATTGAACGATAACTTTATCAGCGGCGAGTTTAGCAACTAAAAAACTTCAGCAACGATCAAACTTACAGTGAGAGATTCATATGGAGGATTCGCCGTTCCTTTGGACAAGACAGTGAGAGTGGCCCATAAATCCAGATGGAATGAACAGTTTAGCGATTGTGTCCACCACGAAAGGGTCCAAGGCGATTCGCTCAAAGATATGCAGGTGGTGGTGTATGCTCGCGTGCAGTGTAAAATCACAGAAATTTTTAACTTTTTTTCGCTGCACCCCGGCTACACCACTCGAGTTTTTTCAGTTTTGCGAAGTTGCTCATTATTATTTTTACCCTAGTTAAATCGGTAGCTTTTATCGTGTTGTGCCCCATTCAAGAAAGATTCAAAAGCTGGGAAGCCAATTCGCGGATAATAAGTGGACATCTGTTTTTCTATTAAAATCCACTTGGCATGGTGCCAAAACCATTCCAAAAGTGCTCCCAAGCGGAAAAATACGGTACTTGAAATATTTTGTCATGATGTGACGAGTCGTCTTTTTGTTTTATGGGACCCGTTCGTGCCACCGCGGATGGTATAGTCATGCCAATGAACGATGCTTCGACATTCAGAGATGCCACGATACCGTTAGCCTGGTCACCGGAGTCCACGTAGATTGTTCCAATTTATGAGTCAACTCAGTTTTTGATATTTCTCGAGAAAACACAATGAATACTGCCAATATTTGTGAGAATGAAAAAAAAACACAACGCGGAAAAAACACCTTTTGAAAATTTACAATAGTTTACAATCTCCAACGCAGTTACTGCGAACTGAAAGCCCAGTCAGTCAAGAGATGGAGAAGCAAACATCCAGCTTTCGCAATTGTCATTCCATGAAATTTCACGCGCACTCGCGGTGACTACATAAACTTGTCAGTCATGGATGAACAGATGATTTTCCCACAGCCCTCATTCCTCAATTTTATCTAGCCGGTCGAGCAAAACGAGAGAGTATACGTAATGAGTACAGGGAATTTTCGCACAACCTCTGTTGCCAGCTGCGTGCGTTAGAATTAGATGCAATAGAAGTCTGCGCATTTTGTTTGAATACTGGCAGTAGATGCTTTCACAGTAGTTTCACTGTTTTTTGTGTTTTACTTTTTTTCTGGTTTTTTTAGTTTTGTGAGTTCTGGACTTATTATTATTTTTGTCATTAGTGATTCTTTTTGTGACCTTCTACATAACTCTGTTATCACATCTATTTCCTTACAACTATGATGCAAGTTGTAGTCGAAGGACCTAGGGGGAAGAGATTTCCGCTTCATCGCTCATGCATTCATGATTTATACATGATTCCATTATTTAGATCAATGGAATCACGTCAGTTGAATTCATCGAACCTCGTTGACAACGGAATGGCTCAATACATCGATGGTCTCGCTCCTATTGAGCGATTGCCTACCGAGTTAGTGTGGAAGGTTTTCGATCAAACTCAACTTTATCATCTTCGCAATCTACGATTGGTAAGATTTGCGAGTTACTGTTCACAAAATTCTACATATCATGTAAAAACTGCTGTCTGCTTCTGCTTAAAAAAATTGCTCCATTTCGTACATACTCTCGCGACATTAACTGACGAGTGTGGGAAAAATAGAGGCATATTTGAGGTGTACAGTAAAAAAATTGCCTCTCACTTTGTATTCTTCCAGAATCGTTCAATATTTAGGCGTCTCGAGCAATGAATGCGCTCGTGCTCTCTTACCGAAAACTTTCTCTTTTCGAGCAAATACCCTCAAATTTATTGTGGAAGATAATGGACAATTTAATGGAAATCGAGTACTGGGGAATTAGATGCATCTGCAAACTCCGATTAGTCAGTTGTTTTTGTTGTTGTAAATACAAAAAAAAGTTTTCACAGGTTTCACGCTCGCATCACCGTCAAGTTGACGAATATGCTAAGAATAGACTACTGAAATCTGGGCTGCTTGTCAAAGAACTTACTATTCAAAAATTTCCTTCATTTGAAAAGAGCTATGCGGGTAAACACGGGGTATGCAACATAATTAACACGAATTTATTTTTTAAAAAACCCTTTAGTATGAGAAAGAAACGATAATTTGGATGAAAACCTATGAGAAAAAATCAAATCTGTTCGATCTTCGTCTTATACTAAATCGAATGTATTCGTATGCGCGCCATTTCTCTTGTGTGAGTGCTAAATTTTTTAAAAAATTCTCTAAAAAAATAAAAATTTCTTTTTAGCAACATGCATTCGAAGCTGAAAAAATAATTGACCACAAAAAGCTCAAAATATTGAAAGCCTGCATGGACAAACAAATTCAAATGTTTAAAAGCTGTGTAGAAACAAATCTGACAGTTCAATCCGTGATGCTCGAAAATATACAGTTCAATAAATATTCAGCCTGCATCGACGATGTAACTGATGCAGCCAGGTAAAATTTTCATGTACAGTCATCTGAAAATTACCAATTCTAAAAATATGCAATGTTTTCAGCGCTGAGCTGTTGCAAGCGATAGAGCTCTACCAGGTTAACGAAATTGTTCTGCGTGTGGGAGCTGTTAGCTGTACCGATCCAGGTATAAAATAACAAATTAGAAAAAGACTATTTATTATACAATTTCAGTTGCTCTTCTTCTCAAACTCTCTACTTTAGTAAAAACAATTTGCATTTCTCAGTCACCAGCAACAGGTTTTGAGGAAAATACTCCATATTTTTTCGGCGTGCAAAACGCGTATTGGGGACCGATAATCCTCGAAATGTTCTCTGCAAAACTCAGCAAGTTATGCATTGACAACTCCTGTTATTCCGAATATCTATCGCAGGAAAGCATAGATTTACTAAGAGAAGTACGCGATTGTGATTATTTAACTGACTATAATCATTTTCTTCAGCGCCTACTCGGCAAACAAGTATGGTTGTATGCCTCGTGTCCCAAGTCATACTTCGTTCCGCAATATGACTTCAATGATCACAAAATATCAGGCGGGATTATTATTTGTTAAAATTATGGTTCAAACTAGAGGACGAGAAACGATACGACCCGATACCACGGGGCCCCGTGAATGAAGAATGAGTGGGCGAGAAATACGGGCCGGCCCGTCAAAATTCGTGAAAGGCCCGATACCGGAGCGTAAAAAGATCGCGCATTAGAGTGTTTCGTGATCTTTAACTGCTCGATTTACATTGTGAGACCAATCATTTTCATCATTTCGACCCCTCGCCATTCTATCTAGTGGTCGCTCGCTATTTTCGCCTTGGTTTTGTTCAGGTTCCTGCTTTTCTTCTATGCAAACCTTTCGCTCCTTTTGCTTAAAACTTCGATGAATCATGGCTCTTCAGGAAATGCCTCTGCGACCATAATTTACGGATTTAACGATAAGGAAAGGCCCAAAGCTCTATTTCTAAAGAAATCTCGCGTTCGAAAGCGCAAGATTATTGGGAAATGTTGAAAAATTGGCGGCAAAAACTAGCTAAAATGTTTGTAAGTGATGTTAAAGCTTTGCGCTATGGGTAGGTAGGCCAATGCCCCTTAATTCTGATTGATCCATTGACTTTTGTTCCTCCGATTTCGAAAATTCAAAACAGCTTTTCTTGTATGATTTATACAGCAATGGAAAGAGCGTAGATGGAAGTGTCTCGTGTTAAATTTTTGTTCACTTTTGTTCAGTTTTGGATGAATTATGAAGGTCAAAAGTGTTCCGGTATCGGGCCTTTCGACGATTTTCGGGGCCGGTGTCGGGCCGACTCATTCTTCACTCACCGAGCGAGAGGCCCGGCGCGAAACCGAATGGCCCGCCCCGTATTGCGACCTCTAGTTCAAACTAAGGTATGCTCGATCCTAAACATTCTACCTAATTTTCAGTGGATCACTGTTGGGGAGGCGGGCATGGGATTCCTGCATGCAATTCTCTCAAGGTTGTCCATCGTTCAAGACTGTGTGAAGGATTCATCGAGGCATTTTATTTCGAGAACAAAAACAATCTTTACATGGAGAGAGAGGCCGATATCAAAAGATGCCGCGAAAAGGCGAAATTAGCAACCGGAGGATCTGCCTAATTGTTTGAACTGCTCCTATGATATTCGCTACTGTGTAATCAATAAATCATTTATCAATAGCACTAACTAGGTACAGAAAAAAAAAACAAATATTGAAACAATGTGTACACAACGAGATCGAATTTCTTCGTTTTTTCCCTATTTTTTCTAATTTCTCGGCGTAATTAACAAGTCCACGGGAAGCGTCGGCTTGCAGATCACTTCGATGGCGAATCCTGCAAATTAAATATGGAAAATAATAAAAAAATGTTTTTTATAAAGTATATCCTAATAAAATCATGGCACCTTTCCAGTGCCAATGAATCTCATTCAGCTCCCCTAAAGAGGTTCCTGGATTGGCTTTTGGAGAAAGCATTTTAAAAAATCACCTTGATCGAGCAACTTTTTGTTCGTTGAGAAGATGAATTTCCTTAGCGTCCACGCGAGCACCGTCTTGATCTCGTGCATTGCGAACTTTTGGCCTGAAATTTAATACAATTATTTTTATTTCAGCAGAATTTGCAGATTCTGAACCGCTTTTGGCACAGGCGCAAGGACTAATAGAGCAAAAAAAGGCTGTGCTACTCACCCAGGCAGTTTCTGTTTCCAGCCGAGAAGGGAATGAAGTCGTACGGATTCCTCTTCGCGACGTTCTCCGGAAGCCATCTGTCAGGGTCGAACTTCCACGGGTCCGGGTAGACCTGAGAATGGATCAATAATGATTCATGAGCCTCGTCACCGATATAACTTCAATTTAAAGCTCAACATGCAACATAGGATAAAGAACGTACAAAATGTTCTCCAATGCTATTCATTCTATCTTTATCGCCTGCTTTGCAAGACTCTTTTGTTCGCTTAGAAACTGTGCATTGCGCGATTCACGTTTGCAACTATCTCTTGTCATCCCCACGAGAAGTGATAGCAATTGAAACCATAAATCTATCGGTACTTTGATCTCTAGTCATCACAACAGTTCATAATCTCCTATTGTGGCTGTTTCGGTGTGGATTAGGCGAGCACAACACTTCACAGAATTATCATTTGATCACATCTGCACGAATCATGTTGGAGATTCAGGGATGTCCCGAGATGTGTGCAAGAGTGCGTCACATGATTCCATGATATCAGTTCCATTCGCAAACTTGAGTGGCAAGAGAGCGTACAAAATCGGGAGAATCATAGTGATCGCACATCGAAGTGATCAGATAGATAACGAAGACCAATGATCGCGCACGAAATTCGAATCGCGTCATGATAACAGATTCTGGGAAACTCGCGCGACTAGAAAGATATTAATGACCGTATCTATGCCTGTCAAACCGGTTTGATTGTTTGACCAATACGTGCAACATCCGATGGTTTAGGCGCTGTAGGAAACTAGGCATACTTTACGGTAAATAGACGGTAAAAATGAATTTTGAAGGGAATAACGTCTAGCGAGAATCAAGGTGCTTTTAACGCACAATTTAAAAAAGTTAATTATCAATTTTAAAAATTCAGAAAAATTATTTACCTCTGGATTCCTGTGTATGACGTGCGGAGCCATGAAGATTTCCGAGCCTTTAGGAAGGAGGTAATCGCCCATCTGAAAGATTTGTCAATTTGACGAGAATTGGCTCCTTTGATAGGAAA
The DNA here is from genome assembly GCA_900490705.1 of Pristionchus arcanus. Classification (NCBI taxonomy): domain Eukaryota; kingdom Metazoa; phylum Nematoda; class Chromadorea; order Rhabditida; family Neodiplogasteridae; genus Pristionchus; species Pristionchus arcanus. Next base: position 15,861 of record LS485878.1, read on the forward strand.
AAATGCGAAAAAAGTGTGCAAAAATTACCTGGAAATCGTTCTGCAACTCCCTCTCGACTGCGGGAATGGGAGGGAAGATGCGCATCGTTTCCTTCACAAATCTGAAATCGAAATTTAAATTAGAACATTCTTTCATGAATTCTCTTTTTTTTCTCGAAAATCATTGCAAATGATTGTTTCGAACCTCTCCGTGAACTCCATTGCCTTCATGTCCTCGTGCGTGCAATCTCTGTCGGAATCCCCGAAGATGTCATTGATCTCCTCGAAGCATTGTTGCTGCAAAATTTTGGAATTAGCCGCTGCGATAGTATGAGCTTCTCAGATATAAGAATGAGCAACTGATCGCGCCAATATATTATCAAATTACCCAGCAGCACTAATTCTCAATAATCATCTCTCACGTTGAAATTCAGTTATGTTCACGCAAGCCAGTTGTGACGTTCGTGACGTTGGATCAGTAATTTATCGCTGGACGCCAGAAGAAAGAGAAAAAATAATGAAAATATATTTCTAGTAACAAAAAAATACCTGGAAGTGAGGCTGCGTGCCTAGTGCCCAGAAGATCCACGTGAGCGTTGCCGAGGTTGTGTCGTGGCCTGGAAATGACGCTATTTTTCTAAATTAAATTTCAGTTTTACACTTGCCATCTTTGCAGTGCTATGTTTTTAAAATGGAAATTTTTTAGTAAAAAAGCGTTGACCTGAATAGACTTGGGCTTTAAAAAGGATTTTATAAAATAACATGATTTTACAACAAAAAAAAAGTTAAAAGTTAACCTCCAAAGATGACACCATTCAGCTCAAAGTGGACGTCGTCCAGCGTCCATTCGCCCTTTAAATGTAACAATGAAAAATATCCTTGTTTTTTTGCAAATAGCATGCAGGAATGCTTCCGAATTTGCTCGATTTTTACGCGAACGGCCTCATACACATCTAGTCATCAATTCTCATTTAATCTACTAACAAGAACAAACAGCTCTACCCTCTGATTCAATCCGAAGAAGTGGTCAATAAGCGGTCTCTTCTTTGCGTTCAGATCGATCTCACCGCACTGCACCCTCTTCAGACGGTCGTTCATGATCTAAATAAAATTTAAAACTATAAAAAATATTTCAAAAAATAAATATAAAATAATGTACCTTGTCAGAGAAATCGTTCAGAATGTCCAGGGAATACTTGTAGCGGCGATGATAGAGCGTGGCCCTGCAGAAACATTGCATGTCACTGTTTTACAGCACTATTGCTAATTTTGCATCAGCTATTACCTGAATATCGCGTGGAATTTAGAGTCCCCTTTGTATAAAGAGACTCATTTTTCTCAATTAGAGATACTTTTGCCTATATGCATTCGTAATTTTATCAAACGTACCAGATCCACTTGACCCACATCTGGGGCTCGTTAATGTATCGCTGCTGCATGTGTGTGAAGTCATGCACCGCGTGAAGGTAAGGATGAGAAGGGTCGCGTTGCGTATCGAAATTGATGTCCATTGCGGCGTCTGAAGAATATTATTTAAAAATAATCAGAAATAATCAAAAAAGAAAAAATTAGAGTGGGTTCAATTGTGTTTCAGGAAAGATTATGGGGAAATGTTCTTAGATTTTGCAGGCATTTGCATAAGAAATCAAAAACAAATAACTGACCAGTAATCGCGTCGAGTGCAAGTCTCTTCACGCGCTCGCACATGTCGACCTGTAATTAATTAATTAATTATTTGATTATTTTAACCTCAATAAACCCCGATTTTCTGAAACTAGTATTATTACTAACCTCTTTGCCCGCCTCCTTCTGAAGCACTTCGCAGAGAACGCGCGCGTGCTTGTTGAATGCGTCCAGGTAGCCTGCAAACAGTGACTATTATTTTAATTTTTAAAAAGAAAAAAAAATTCTCAAATTTTCAGTCTGTGCCTGATCATGGACAACTCCCAGAATCGTGAACTCACCCTCGAGCATCGAGAAATGGAAGAGCGGCGTGTACGACTTTCTCCTGTCTCTCCACGGCTGACCGATCCTGGAAAACAATCCTTATTGTTAGATAATTCAATGGAAATTATCAGATCAGATATTTTCTACTTTGCTCTGGGTTTGGCTTTCCTTACATGCCGGTCAAGCCAAAACTCCATTCGTATTGGCATCAAAAGACGCGATTGTCCCATTTTGTAGTGAATCTCTCGCGCTTATGTGCACTAATCTTCGCTGCTTCTCGCCTTCTTTTCACCGATAGAGAGTCCGATAAGAGTGCTCTTGAGCAAACAAAATATCCTTGCATCACAGATTTTTCTGTGATTGCCGGATTGAAAGCTATTGAATTGCGCATAAAAAAAGATCTGTTGATAATGAGAATAGCATCGTAGAGCACATTTTTGCCAACACAAGTGACATTTTTACATCTTCAATTGTGTTTCAAAACTTACAAAGTGAGAATACCGTATCCGTTCTATCCCTAGCCGAACTGGCAATGGAAAATAACCATTTTTCTATTACTATCTCATTTTATTAATTTTTATATAATTCTTTCAGGATATTGAATCCCTATTAATAATGCTTTTCAGGATATTGAATCCCTATTAACAAACTCACAAAGTAAGGATGCCATCTCCGATCCATCCCTTGAGGAAGTCGTAGTCCTTGCCCTTGAGAATCTCGGTGGGCGACTCGCAGATGTACTTCAAAAGGAAGTTTTAAAATCTAATCGCTTTTAAAATCGGCACTGATTTACTTCAGTGCCCAAAAGAAGAGATCTATTGTCTTCCTCACTCATTCGATCACTCGCTTTCTGAATTCTCGTTACCCACAAGTTAGAGTGCGGTCTTTGAGCACTAAAGTAAAGAAGTGCCTTAAAATCTCTTAGACATGGTGATGAATTGTCTCAGTGTTCTGGCGACAGTGCGCCATATGAATTACCGAATTTCTCTATGCGAGTGCATTTCAATCGTTTATTGAAGGGAATTCGACTGTTCTTCCTCAGGAAAACGCAACATTCGTTTTTGCAATGGATCAATTTCAACAATGATTCACTCACCCTAACCATCTCTCCATTCACCGGGAACGTGATGTTCCTGCCCAGCACTGTGATGGCGAAGATTCCATCTCCTTTCTCCCGCACCTTCTCCGCCTCTTGCATCCAGAACTTGATCGGGACTGAACAGCAAACAGTTGTGAATGTTATGAGTGTGCAACGCCATCGATGATGATATTCAAGACCCTTTCATTCACATCTAAAATATCTTTCCTATTTGAACCTCGCTCGTGAAATAGTGCTAATGAACAAATAAAAATAAAGAAGAAAATAGGACCTGTGGTATCTCCAGCAAGATCTCCAATGCACCCGATGAACGGGAGTCGCTTCGGACCTGGAATGTGAATCGATGATTAGAATAACAAAAACAATTTCTAGGCGCTTGAACTAAAATAATGCTAGGTGAAACATATGCGAGCTTCAGTATTGCTAGAGTGGTTAAAACTGCATACTTCATCATGATAATGACGATGGGTAAAGTCAATCACTACTCACCCGGCAGTTTCTGCATGTGCGGGAACTGGTACATGAAGTCGCTGATGACCTTCTTCAGCCATGGAATGTAGTAGAAGGCAGCGAAGACCAGGACGATTGCCGCTAACAACATGCTGGAAAGTGATCAAGTAATTATTAGCACACAATCATCAGCATAAATGCGAGAATCGCATACAACATAATCGCAAAATGTGATAGAATGGATAAGGTAATCAACAGGATCGTGTGGTTGAAGCATGAATTAGGAAGGAGTTGAATACATGAATGAATTCATGTGCTGATCTTCCAATCTGGATGGCGCGATTCAAGAATGCATTATCAACAGAGGAGGTTTAGGCGCTGATCAGTTTGAAACGTGCGGTTCACGGTTGAGGCCGAAATGTGATCACGCCAGCAACATCACGAAGAGAGAAACATCATCGAGTGGCTTATCATCCCTCGTTTCAACCTATCTCACTCCAGGCAGCCCGCCTGCTATTTGTACGTCGATCGTCACTCCGCCTACTCCTCGAGGAGTGGCTTGCCTATCTCATTTCGAATTGCTCTTTCGTTTCTCTGACTGGCGAGAGGCTAGGCAAGGTAAAGAGACATTCATCCAGCCGCCTTATCTGCAGAATTCTCTGGACTCAAAGCAATCAAACACACATCATGCAGCGAATTTGACCGTTGCTCGATCGAGCGAGCAGCGATCATAAGTGATCCGTGCGGCCTATGATATCAGAACGATCCTGATAAGAATGGTTCAAGTTGATCTTGGAACTGTGTCCTCCCTCATCTTCTACCAGTATTGAGAGTTTTTGATTAATCGAACCAAGTCTTCGTGTGAATTGCGATCGAGTGCGATCATGCGGGGTGTCTAAGGAACGATATGTCCTCGGTACCTATGATATCATCTGAACCGTTTCATGGGTTTCATCGTTAACGCTTCGCACTCTCCTTTTTCGCACGCACCGTACTGAGTGATCTGCAGAATTGCGTGAAACAACAATTACAGCGGCTTTTGTGCGTATCAAACTCCATAGAAAAATACGAAGATTCACAGAGTTCATATTTTCGAGTTTTATCAGTTTTAGTGACCGAGCAACAATTCAGAAGGCTACACTATAGCGTGCCATAAGATCAAACGAATGTGATTTCGTGACCAATAGGGTTAGATTAGAATGGAATATCATGTACACAAGGCGTTTGCTGGTGTTTAATCACACTCGTCTACAAATAAGACCCTTTTTATCGACTTTGCGACATAAACGCTTTAAACGAGCGTGATAAGGGCGGTGCTACGCTCCGTTTGAAAGAGTACGCGCGGCGCTGCAAATATTGCGAGGTGTCAAGGATGATGTTTTCCTTAGCAAGAGCAGAAACCGATCGAGAGAAGCGATAGCGTACTTATACTCACAGTGAAAACTCGATAGAGGTGAATATCTCTCACCTTTTACTATTTTGACCTCGAAGTGATCGCAAATTCAAGTGATGCTACTTCTTTTTGAGTGAGTAGGAGAAAAATAAATGTTAATGATACGATTGGATAACAATGATCACCATAATCTTCGGCCACTAAGTGATCATAGGCAAGGGAAACCAATACTGCGTGATTGAATTCGAGGGAAAAATGAAGTAGCGAGATGAAATAGTATTGCAAAGATCACAACTGCAAGATCGCAAATAAATTCGATAAAATTTGTTTTTGACAATTTTCATATTTAACTATGAATCCGGCAGTTGTGAGGGTTTGGAGAATCCCTTGTAGTCTTCATCCTTTTTATACTCTCCCGAAACTCACGAAAAGGAACAGTTTGGGTGCGACCAGCCAACCAAGAGATCATTCATTATCTCCCCTTGCAGAGATGCGGTCAAGAAATGGAACAATGTCAAGGTTCCAAACGAAAATAAATGGTCCTAGGGATCCCTCCTGACTCATTCTGATCAAGAAATACAACGTGCTCGATAATTTAGCACGAAAGTTAACGGTGAACCTGAAAATGCATAATCCTTCTTTTATCAAAATCAACTCTGATTTGCTGTTTCGATATTGCGTTCGAGATCAAATAGTATTTGCTTTGTAGAAACGAAACTGGAAACGCGGAATTGATAACAAACCGAAGCTTCCAAGTCTATGCTATTGTCGTGTTTCAGCGCGATATCAGTGGTCGAAAACGTGCCTAAATCGGCACATAACTGAAGAGATAGCATCGGCCCACAGAAACAGCCCCGACCAAGATAACAATAGTGCGTGCTTTTCATTGAAAATAATTAGCGTATGGGCGAATACTGTGCTGATTATCTGGTTGACATTTGAGATAGTTCTCGAACAATAATGCTTTATGGACATGCACACTTCAGTGTATTTACATTCCAAAAGAATCTTCAAAGGCATTGCAAAGAATTTAATATAAAAATATCATGATTGTTTGATGGAGTTTGAAAGTATCAATTACGAATTTTTAAACCAATCATATTGTGGGCATGCTGGAACCTTCACACCGGAAAGATGTAACTGATTAGAGTACAACTATACCTTCTTGCACCACTCCTTAGAAACAAAACTCTGTCTACCACTCAGATCATTGAATATTCTTGCGGGTTATGCTAGACGGTGGAAGTTTATCATATCTGGGCAGGCTTCCACGAGAACTCGTCTGGAGCATTATTGACTATGCGCCGGAAACAGTTTCGCATTTACGCATGGTTATTTTTAGTCACCTTAAGAGACCGGATCTGTGAAAATTTACCAATTTGGCCGTTTTCCGGACATTCCCCTAGGACATCGATTCAGACCTCCATAGTCACAGGGCCTGAGGGTACTCTGACCTTGTTTACAAAATTGATGACGTCATCATCAGTATTGCGCAATGCGGCGCAAAAGTTGCGGGTATGCGAGAAAATGATGAAAAATCATAATTTCGCAGCCGAACACGATAGAACCAAAATTCCTTTTGCAGTATGTTAGGTATGCCCCGAGTGCACCATGCCACCATTAGGATCGAAATTTGCGCGATTATGATACCGACTTTATGACCAAAAATTTTACTATTATTGAATTCTCAGTATGAAGGAGTAATTTCCGCACACTAATTTTGGTATGGTACGGTACCCCATTGCCACCCACATCACCCCACTGCATATGAAAAAGATCGGGAAAGGAACATTTTTGGAAAGTTCATCTGAGTGATTTCTGATCAGTCCATGGATACATTCATATTGTGTTGTACACCTATCCAATAAGAAATTTTTGTGAAAAACCACTCAAATAGCATTATTAGACCGTCTTCGTAATATTTATCACAAAAAGAGTTGAGTCTTCAACAGTGATTTTTTTTTCGATTTTCTAGAGCCATGACCCGTGGTTCATGCCTCAAAAGTGATCCACGACCATGAACCCCGGGTCATGGTCCGAAAATATCCGAAAAAGTCATGATGGAGAAACTTCAAGTGCTATACACCATTGTATGCTACAGTAGCATATAAATATATTTTACCCGAAATCACCGTAACGCAGCTCTAGCAAGGTGGATTTCTTCGACATTTAGCTTTTAAAACTTGTTCTCGATTCCTCCAGTGCCAGAATACGGTGATTTCGGGTAAAATATATTACAATGCTACTGTAGCATACAATGGTGTATAGCTCTTGAATTTTCTCCATCATGACTTCTTCGGATATTTTCGGACCATGACCCGGGGTTCATGGTCATGGATAATTTTTGAGGCATGAACCCCGGGTCATGGGTCGAAAAATTCTTTAAAAATCACTGTCGCCGATTCAACTCCTTTTGTGATAAATATTACGAAGACGGTCTAATAATACAATTTGAGTGGTTTTTCACAAAAATTTCTTATTGGATAGGTGTACAACACAATATGAATGTATCCATGGACTGATCAGAAATCACTCAGATGAACTTTTCAAAAATGTTCCATTCCCGATCTTCTTCATATGCTGTGGGGTGATGTTGGTGGCAATGGGGTACCGTACCATACCTAAATCTGTGTGCGGAAATAACTCTTTCACACTGAGAATTCAAGAAAAATGAAAGTTTGAGTCGTAAAGTTGGTATCATAATCGAGCAAATTTCGATTCCAATGATGGTATGGTGCACTCTGGGCATGCCTAACATACTGCAAAAGAAATTTTGGTTCTACCTTTTTCGGTTGCGAAATTATGATTTTTCATCATTTTCACACATACCCGCAGCTTTTGCGCCGCATTTCGCAATATTGATGATGACGTCATCAATTTTGTAAACAAGGTCAGGGTACCCTCAGGCCCTATGACTATGAAGGTCTGAATCGATGTCCTAGGGGAATGTCCGCTGGATGGTCAATTTTCTCAGATCCGCTCTCTTAAAATTGAACTATTATTTTCTTCCAGGCATCTTCAGCACTTCTGCGCAGCGTAAATGCATACGCCATGCAAAAGTTTCAAAATCCCCTTCTCCAGACCCTTGATCTCCGTACGCCGGTGAGGCTACATCCCAGCCAACATTTAATCATTTAAACATAACATTTAGGATAGACAGAAGCGATGCGCTATCGAAATCGTCTTTGAAGGCACGCCCAGCAAGCATAGTTTGCTAAAGCTGCGGCTCCGATTGAAGCTCCAACAGTATACATTCGATTCCGATTTTACCGGAAGGGAGTATATCCGACGAAATGCGCTGTGGAAAACTCCTGGGGTAATGAAACATTAACTTGCTCTTCTTAAAACTGATAAATAAATATAAAATACAGACATAACGTTTCTACGTGGATGATGCGTATGTGCAAAAGAGTATATTCGAGTTCCTAGGCGAATGGGCGGGCTCGAGGATCACAATGCTTTGGATCACCAATATTGATGATTTTAAAGCGTTATCAATCAAAACGGATACAAAGGAATGAAGATCAACCTACTAAAGTATTTCAGCGAAATTTTAAATTATGATATCGCGTAAGTAGAATACAAATTAGAAGTACTATTGTGAGGCTTTTCAATAAATCATTTAGCCGATATTACTGGGAATCAAAATGTAGATGAAGTCGAAATACAAGTTGCACACGTAACAGCCCCTGATTCAGGTGATAAAGATGTAGAAATCAGAATATTATTTATTTTATTTTATTTGTTTTTATTTCATTCGGTATCCTTCATCGGTTATCCTCACATATTCGAGCGCTGAGAATCATTCAGCTGCCATTACGAAGCAATTTTGGACAAACTAAAGATTACTTTTTCGGAATTCACAATCACAAATGGGGGCAACAGTCTTTATTGATATGCTAACTAGCAAACTCAGCAAATTGCATATCGTCAATACGCATTATTCGGGATATCTCGAAAACGAGACTGTGAAAATGCTAAATCAGGTGAAATAATGGTGATTTTGAGTTTGTTGTTATTTTCATTTTCAGTGATTATCTAGAATCGGCAAAGAGCTATGGTTTGCGGCTTCATGTTCTGTATTAACTGATGTTGTGCTCAAATATAAAATAGAAGATCACCTCGTTCATAGTGAGTTTGATCAGATGAAGTTGTATTAAGAGACCTTCTCCATAAAAATTCACCATGGACCGGACATCCCCCTAGTAAAATGATTCAGGTCTCCCCACTACGGTCACAGTAGAGGGTCCAGCCCTTGTTTACAAAACGGTAGTAATTGGGCCTCCATGTCTCTAACGCGGCCTGCCGCATGCGCGCGAAAGTAGTAAATCGGCCAAAAACGTGATTTCCATATTTCGGCAACCGAACAAGTTAGACATGAAATTCTTTTTATGTTATGATAGTGACCTCCTATGTGCAAGAATGCATAATAGAACAAAAATATTTCGTTGCTTTTAGTTCGATTTCTCGAAGAAATTTTTCGATTTTTCGTATTTTAGCCTCCATGGGAACGTTTCCGCAGGATCTCATGTATCGCATATTTTGGCCAATATGTATGTAGTAACGCCCCACTACAGAGATCGAAGATTGAGGTTCTCAGGAGTACTGAAAAATGAGGTCGAATGGTGCCGGATGCAAGAATCCATATTTCTAACTTTTTCAATTGCCCATCGTATGCCATTATTTCACTTCCAAAATTCGTAAAACACTATATAAATAACATTTGAAGTGTTTTCATAATTTTAGAGATTGAATTTTAATTGATTTGATTCGTTAGACGAATGCATGCAAAAATAGGTTTCTCGGAAACCGGTTATCTCGTAATTTGCAGGCTTCCAGAAGTTTCCGCAGGATCTAACCTAGCACAAATATTAGCCTTCACATTACTCCTCAAGACCAGCAAAAAATTTCGAACATCGAACTTCTCAGGAGTGCTCAAAAATTCATCTGAAAGATACGCAGTCAGTGCCCGAAACGTCATTTTTGTTGATGCCTGGCCTTCTGCTGGGTGATTTTGGTTAAATACCACTAAAAATAAATTGATACACCATCAGGTGAATATTCTTCGCCATAAGAGTCGAATTCGCCAGCATGACCTTTTTGACCCATGACCCGGGGTTCATGCCTCAGAAGTGACTTTCGACCATGAACCCCGGGTCATGGTTCGAAATTTCAGGTGCTAGGGCATAACGGAATTTTCGAATGTACGACATCGCAATGCATGTTACACTAGTCCATCAATACAGCAACACCAGAATTAGTCCAATCGGGCTCCCTCAAAATCTGGCCACATTGGACCATGACCCGGGGTTCATGGTCGAAAGTCACTTCTGAGGCATGAACCCCGGGTCATGGGTCAAAAAGGTCATGCTGGCGAATTCGACTCTTATGGCGAAGAATATTCACCTGATGGTGTATCAATTTATTTTTAGTGGTATTTAACCAAAATCACCCAGCAGAAGGCCAGGCATCAACAAAAATGACGTTTCGGGCACTGACTGCGTATCTTTCAGATGAATTTTTGAGCACTCCTGAGAAGTTCGATGTTCGAAATTTTTTGCTGGTCTTGAGGAGTAATGTGAAGGCTAATATTTGTGCTAGGTTAGATCCTGCGGAAACTTCTGGAAGCCTGCAAATTACGAGATAACCGGTTTCCGAGAAACCTATTTTTGCATGCATTCGTCTAACGAATCAAATCAATTAAAATTCAATCTCTAAAATTATGAAAACACTTCAAATGTTATTTATATAGTGTTTTACGAATTTTGGAAGTGAAATAATGGCATACGATGGGCAATTGAAAAAGTTAGAAATATGGATTCTTGCATCCGGCACCATTCGACCTCATTTTTCAGTACTCCTGAGAACCTAAATCTTCGATCTCTGTAGTGGGGCGTTACTACATACATATTGGCCAAAATATGCGATACATGAGATCCTGCGGAAACGTTCCCATTGAGGCTAAAAGAAGAAAAATCGAAAAATTTCTTCGAGAAATCGCACTAAAAGCAACGAAATATTTTTGTTCTATTATGCATTCTTGCACATAGGAGGTCACTATCATAACATAAAAAGAATTTCATGTCTAACTTGTTCGGTTGCCGAGATATGAAAATCACGTTTTTGGCCGATTTACTACTTTCGCGCGCATGCGGCAGGCCGCGTTAGAGACATGGAGGCCCAATTACTACCGTTTTGTAAACAAGGGCCGGACCCTCTACTGTGACCGTAGTGGGGAGACCTGAATCATTTTACTAGGGGGATGTCCGGAGAGAGGGTCGAAATGGTGAATTTTTACAGAGAAGGTCTCTTAACATCAAAAATAGAGTTGGTAATATGGGCTAAACTGGCACGTAATGGCGCCACTCTCCATTACGGGGCCGTCATAAAAAAACTTGAAGGGAGGGGAGCTAAACATGACCCGTTCTCTCTAAACGTGTCACGTTTATCGCGTTATCGTTCACACAACCCTAATCGAAAACAATTGCAGTTGATTGTCCTAAAGAAATGCAAGGATTGGACCATGAATCCCATTCACTCTGTCGCTTTCACAAGCTTGTGATCAAGCATATCTTACGACAAGGAGACGAATTTAGCGACTACAAGTGACAGTAGCAATTTACAATGAAACCATGCCCTGTAATCTTCGAAATACTCTCTATAAATTATGCATACTTGTGTTTTGTTATATTATCAAATGCGGAATCTCATTTATCGATCGCATCACTTGACTTTGTTGCTGGCCTGTTGCTGGCTCTTAGGCTGCTGTTGTGCTTGAGCGGTCTGATGTTGGGGCTGGGGTTGATATTGCTGCGGTTGCGGGGCCCTAACCGGGGGTCCGGCCGCGGTTGCTAGTTGAGCGTGGGGCATGTATTGCTGGGGTTGGTATTGGTACTGCTGGGGCGGGAATTGTTGGAACTGTTGTGGTTGGTATTGCTGAAATTGTTGGGGCTGGACTTGTGGTTGGAATTGCTGTGGCGGGTACTGTTGTGGAAGGAACTGGGGCTGGAGTTGCTGGGGCGGTTGTTGGCTCTGGTTTCGACCTTGCGGAGCCTGTGCCGGTTGTTGTTGAGCCGGGTTGGGCTGCTGCTGGGTCTTTGCTGGTGCAGTAGCTGGTGGGTTTTCCATGCTGGGCTGCATATTCGCACTGAATAAATTTTGTTTGAAAACAATAACAACAAAACAATAACAACCAAAACAAATACAACGTCTTACCGGTACTTCTGCTCGAACAATTGCTTCTGGGTGCACATGTGGAAATGGAGGACGACGATAGAGACCAGAAAGGATATGCCATACATCGAATATAGGTACCTGCAATTGAATATTTGACTTTGAATACATTTTCCAGCAATATATTAGGCTGTACCATAAGTCCTGTCCGATTTTTTGTATGAAGTTTGAATCCTTCGAACTCGCTAGTCTCAAATCCACTTGACCTACCTCGGTGGCATATATTAGTAACACACTAGACCTATATTTAAATATACTTGAATAAAATAATGCTCGCTCGATAAACGAAAAATAAATACTTATCGAAATATGAAAAATTAGAGATTATTTTCATTTTTTTCCAATGCATGCCAATCTGTCAGAGATTTTTTCCCGATGTCGCCTAATGAAGATTTGCAAGTGCGATGATGGTTCTTTCATTGAGCGAGATCAAAATGAGAATTGATTTGAAATGGCCATAGTTATTCTGTCTAATAACGGGTCCCTCCATAAAAAAAATCCTCCTCATTCAGTGAATCAGATTGATCCCGGGACTCGAGTGATTGACAGTCGCACCAGCTAGAATTAATCGCACACCTAGGCACTACACTTACAATATAAATTGTACAGGCAGTTTTGCTTAGGGTGATAATAATACGCTTTTGTTTGGAAATTACTTCTTGAGTGAGTTATGCGAAAAAATGCGTTAGGAAGCGCTTTCAGTTTCGACTTCTCCTATAACCGTTAGCAAGAATATAATTCTACCTAATTAAGGGGAGGGTAATAAAGGGTTGCTCATTCATTTCACCCCAAGACATCAGAAATATAAGCAGGGATGGAACCAGGAACTTCAAGAATATGTCGATTTCGACCTGTGAAAATGAGCAACTGAGTCTGATAAATGTAGTTCTTCAATAGATAATCCTGATACCCTCCGCATGCAAATATATTTTGAGTAAACAATGTACTTCACATTGCAGCGTTGATGACATTTATAGTCATATCGACACGAGCAAACGATCATCGAATAGTTTATTTGACATAACGAATTTTTTCCATTTCATTTTTGACACTTGTCTTGAGCAGGCCGTTCGTGCCATATTTGATTCAACTTTCATATTGAATTGCCCACTGGTCGTACAGTGCAACTATGCCAATAGTATGGCTTTGTCGCGATTCTCCATGGAATTATACCCTTTTAAATAAGGAGCTCAAAGTCAGCATTCGGTGACTTTAAGTTATCATCGTACGGGTGTTACTTGATGGACTGATATCTAGAGATGTGCGCTAATAAGAGTATTCACGTCCCTATCGATGACAAAAAAAAGAAGATGATCGACCCAACTAGGAATTAAATACAGACCAAATATTCAACAGTTGAAATCGGACAAGACTTATGGTACAGCCCGATAAAAGGCCTCGCACTCTAAAGAAATGTGAATCTTTCCCTGATTCTATGCATATGGATTTTAAAAAAGAGAATACTATTCAGCGGAAACTAACGTTTGATTTTCCATATTGGCGCCAAAGTAGATCATGTAATAGATACCATCGCCGAGAATCGTCACGATCGCAAGGAACTGGAATCTTATAGCTTTTCAGGAGGAAACAACTGGATTTTTGGTTAGATTTTACTGAGAACGGAGCAATAATTTGTGCGGCAAGCAAATAATGAAAGCATTTAGAAAACATACGACAGACGAATTTTCGACCCTAAACTTCTCCGATCGAACCTGGACCAGAATGCTGATGTACATTAGCTCCGGAATCTTGGCGAATACAGCAGCGAAGATGATACCGGAAGAAATTAGGAGTACTACGATGAGGACATTCTGAAAATAAAAGACGTGAAAAAATGTCGAACACACGTACGGATGTGACAGTGATAATAAGATAATAAAGAAGAAACAGTGATAATGTGGCGGTAATAAAGAAGAGAGGGAAATTTTACCTGCCAGATCGTCAAATACTCATCCTGTACGAACCACCAAGCGTTGATCGCCGGCCACGCATTCATGAGAGCGCCGACAAAGGAGAATACGATCGACACTACCTGGAAAATAGTTCCCACAAATGTTATGGGCTGCTTGCTTCTTGTGAAATGCTGTACCGTTATTTCATGCTTATTCTCATTGTTTCTTTCGAGCTACTTTTCCATGAAAATTAGCAACCCATTAGAAAATTATGCTCACCGTAGCGTTGCAGCAGCATATACGTGATGTGCACATGCCTGAGACTGACTGCCTGGAAGAACGCGATTTCTGATGGAAAAAATGAATTTTAATATGTGCGGTGAGCAAGGAGTAAATCGAGTAAACAAGTAATCAAGTAATCAAGTAAAAGCAAGAAGTAATAAACAAGGAGTGGGTTGTAAATCAAAGCGAGTGGGAAAGAAATCACTTCGCTTCGAGTGCGCTTATTTCTTATCGAAGATTAGGGATGGTTTGAAAAAGAATCTCTCGTAAATCTAGTTGATCTGTCACCTCTCTAACCGGCGAGAGAGTGTGTGAAGTGGGGAGACCTTTAGATATTCCTATCGGACAGCCGTGCTGGCCGCACCTCGCTGTGATAATACCATCCGTCTCCTTGTTTTAGCTAAAAGATAAGTGTCAACGAAACCAAGAGATTACAATGAAAGGCTTGTTTAGATCGAGTCAGAAAAGTAAATGCAGTTTTACAGTTTTTTTAGTGAAAATTGACAGCAATGATTTAGCTACAGTAAAATTTCGAAATTAAAAAAATCTGAGGAAATATGCAAAGAATGACATTTGCAGCTGTTGATGTGAAGACTTCCGTACCGCTGTCTAATCGGTTGACCCACTACCGCAGCTCTCCGGCATAGAAAGTCCAGTGTGGTGGTGCAAAACAGTGGACACATGGCTCGCTTACTCCCATCTTCTCATTTAGATTACTTTTTTGTGCTAGAATCGTTGAAGATGGAGACATATTTTCTACTTGAATGGAATTTCCTTGTTTTCTACTCATTGTGCATCAAATCTGAATCATCGCGTTTGTTTATTCCGCAGAGAAGGGATAATGGTCCGTTAATCGCGGATTTGCGGACACATCAACTCCCCACTCATCGCAATCGTAGTACCGAACGTTGTTGTATTGCCGTTTTCCATGTTGTCTTTGACTAGTGTTGCTTTATTGGAAATTATAATTCTATCGCTCCTTTTTCCTATTGCGTGCGATAATAATTATTTCCAATATGGGAACCTTATTTTTACCTGATCTCAGGCCTTGCAGCACGATAATGTGGTCATTGAGAATGCGATCCTTCCTTCTCATCGTTCTCCTTCTTCCAATAGCTGCGGCAATCAAGTGTTGGATCGGATTCGATGATAAAGTCGACGAGGGAGACTGCAAGGGTACTGTGAAGGGCAGCAACTTCTGCTTCAAGGCAAGCGTTTTCGTTTTATTTAAATTATAATTTAAAAAAAACACAGAAATTAGATCACGTAAACGTTCCTGGTCATCGCTTGGCGATTTTTAAATTGCCTTGGGTGTTGAAACATCAATTATCTTTTCAATTCAGCAACAAATGCCCGGTGGCCACATTCACAAGGACTGCGGTTACGGTCAATGCGAGGTTAACGATGTTTTTTGTTAAGAAATAGAGCAGTTTTCTCCTCCATTCGCGCATTTTCTCACTACTAAGTGAATTATGGAAAAAAATCCACATCTGCAAAAGCAGTCCTTAGGTAAAGAATATTTGTTTGTTAATCTTAATTTTGTGTTCGGCAAAATTAATTCTAATTGATCGAATTGTTCAATAGAAAAACTAGTAACATTCCTTCTTTCATACTCATTTGCAGGACGAAGGCTGCAAGAACGGCACGACCGTGTGCTGCTGCAGCACGGGCGACTACTGCAATGCTGCGACAGCGTCTCATCTAATATTGACTCCCCTGATAGCAGCTGCAGCAGCAGTCTGGCTGCAAATCTGAATCCTAAACGGACATCTTATCCTGTACATAAACTGTCTTCGATCATTCATTCCTCATCTTGTCATTTGTCAAGGCAGTATTTGGGAAACTATAAAATACGAGAACTGACTCATCCATGAAACTATCACGCGCCGAACCTTATCAGTGTCAATAGTTGGTCACTGGGAGAGAGTAAATAGTTCCACACACTCGATAAGAGCCCCGCTTTGGCCTTGTTATTCCTTCTATTCGGGTTTATCGTGTCTCAATATGCTGGAATGAACTTATTTTCCGATCAGCCATGTTCCAATGAGGTTGTCGCCGATTGTATGAAATTTATGTCCACCAGGCTATAAAAATGCGCTCGTTGCTAATCCTCTTCGTTCTGCTACCTGTGGTCACTTCGATAAGATGCTACGCGGGATGGAACACGGACTACTTGCAAATAGGTTGCTCTGTGTTGGACGTTTTCTGCTACAAAGCCAGTTTACAGCTCTTCGTATAGTATATCTGTTACTGTTTTTTTATTATAATGGAAATAATTATCGCACTAAATATATTTCTTTTTCAGCTGGCCCCGAACAAAGACGGCTATACAGAGAAGGGCTGCGGAATTACAGTTAGCTGTATTGTGAGTCTTTTTCCCCACACTACTTTTCATTGTCTCGCACACTATACACTATAATTACTATTGTAAATCGAATATAATTACAATTATTATTTGAATTCATTGCGAATATTTGCAGCGCGACGGCTGCAGCGGTGGCCTGTGCTGCTGCTCGGGCGACTACTGCAATTCATCGCCCGACAGCACCGTCTTTTTCAACGTATTACTCGTCTTAGCAGCTACAGCATGGCTGCGACTGTGATCTTACACATCCGATGTTCTCATTCAATATTGCACATAAACTGCCTCTTGAGCTAGTTATATCCGAGCACGACTGTGTACGGATATCATGGACCCAACCAAATATCGTGGACAACAAATATCGTCTTCCCAAAAAAACATCGTGTACCCATAACTATTCTTTCAACGGGAAATCTCTGTTTTTTGAACAAGCCTTTCGGCGCAGAGTCCAACCATTCTCATTCGCCACCCATACACATTCGCATCTGTTGTTGCCTGGGTCAAAACTGTGATTGTTACTGCGAAGTAGGGTTGCCGGTTCGAGATAATGATGATATCGCATTCTCTTTACATACCGAATGAGGAGAGAGAGGGGAATGATGCGGGATCACTGCACCCGCTTTACATATCGCCCCTCTCGCGCGGGATTACCGATAACGAACCTGCAGTCCTACTGCGAGGGTATTGTCGATGATTCCGTATCGTTGTCAAACATAATACTTTAAATATTATGAACAAATTATTTTCCTATTTTGTGTTGCCGAAATTTCACGAACTGGAACAACAAGATTATTCATATTAGGGGTTGCAATACTCGAGCATCATTCACGGACAACGCCACTGTACGAACTCTCTCGTCTATTGACGTGCCAAGAAAATATGCGAAACGAAGAGACGACGACTCTCGAGATTTATGCAATACGCTTTGCAACCGCGAGCGAGTGCGTAAGCCGATTTATCACCCCGCCAAAACATCATTTCCTTGTCACCGCTATCGCAATGTTCCGAGAAGTTCTTCTGCACCGTCCACGTTCTATTGCGCGTCGGATCTATAGAAAGATGTTGCTCTTCTTTCTCTGATCATATCGCTCATTCGCTTTTGCATCTCTCAGATATGTTTTTATACTAGAAACTTCTCATACTGAAATGAGAAAAAAACGGAAAACATTTCTTTGCAATATCGCCCTTTGTCCAACCTTCTCTTTGGTTATTCAAAATTAATTTTTTTAAATTGATTGAATCAGTGTGCAAATTGCTAGATTGCAGATCGATTAATTAGCCCGAGAAATCTCGTTCATTCTTCACTCCTTCTCACCTCTCGTGCGGCTGTCGGCGGTTCACTGGCAAGCTTTTTCTGTATTTCTTTTCCGTTTCTTTTACTCTCTCAATTTCGCGTGCTCTCTCGTTCAATCTAGACGGGCGAGAGGGGCACTATTGAGAGAGACATCCTCAATCTGATCTATCAATCTAAACTTCCAGATGCCGGCCATCTTCCTCGCCCTTCTTCTCTCATTTTCACTCTCCACGGCAGTTGCGGGTGCGATTCCACTGATTGACATTTTTCGAACGTTTTTTGTTGTTGTATGATGTTCGCTTTTGCTGTCTTTATGAGTTCTCTCGGAAACCACAATCCCGGCCGCGCAAGACAAAAGTGCCAAACATAACGCATCTTCGTTTACTTTTCAGATAACAAAAGTGAACGTTCCAGGTCACGATCGGAAGGTGCTGCTCATCTCACTCGACGGCTTCCGGCATGATCTGCTCAACGCGACACTGGTTAGTGTTCGCAATCACGAACTGAGCTCGATTTATTTTTATCGCCAATCCCGATGCTTCAATTGCGCATTTGAATTGGTTGAAGATCAAAGATCAAAATGTGTAATTCAGGTTCCACGCATCCACAAGTTCGCTTCCGAGAGATCGTCGTGGTTCACCAACGGCGTCAAGTCGCAGTTCGTTGTTTTTCCTTTATTTTTAATCCGTATCCTATTTTAATTTGGATATTATGATGAGCAAATGTATTCAGAATGCTCAACGTCATCGCCATTTATCAGAATTCGAAATTCTAACATTTTGCAGCTCAAAATCACTAAATTTTTCGGAATACTGTTCAGAATGCTCACCGTCACGGCCTCCAACCACATGAGCATCGTGTCCGGGCTGCGAGAGGTTCGTTCCGGATCACTTATTGAGAAAAACCCACCGTTTCCTTGGATTATAAAATAGCGATTTTAGGCTAAAATAGGAAAAGGCTCACACTAATAGTTTTGGGCCGATAGCGGTGCTAAGACACATTGTAGATAATAAATTAAGTATTTTATAGGACGAGCACGGCGTCGTCGGCAACTACTTCTGGGACCGGACGAAGCAGGCGATGTGATTGATTTAATTTATTGTACTTATTTCGAAAATATTTTCCACCACAAAATTTGACCAGTTTGTGTACGATTCGAAATTTAATTATGTTTCATCGGTATTCCATAGTTGGTGAAAGAAGCTGATAATCAATTATTTCGAGCAATTGAAGAACTGAAAAAGAGGGATCATTGCAGGTACGACAAGTTCAACATCGCCGGCGGCCCGGACATCCGCCAGCAGTCGGAGCTGAGCGAGTGGTTCGATTCTATCCAAGCATTTTATTTATGTTTCACAAACGTAAGAACGGTTGTCGTTCGACGGTGATCAATTGGCCGGCTGGGGACTATGAGAGATCGGAGGCTGCGGGAGTGAAAATGACGTTAGTGTATTTGTAGGCTTCTTTAGAGATGACTGCTACAATGACACAATTTCGAATTGTGTGAGTGTGGGCTGGAAATCCTGGTTTCACCCGACAAGTGAAGAGGAAAAAAGAATAAAAAGTAATCAAATAGTCAATTTTTCAGTCGCTACCGGGCCGGCTTCGGCGACATCACCGGCTGGCCAAGCGAGAAGGGGAAGGTGCTGGACTCACTGGAGACGAACAATCTCGTGATATGGTATGAAAAATCGTAGCTGATAATATCATTAGTGGGTACTTTTCTATTCGTCTTTGAGTGTCTTCGTGTCTTTGGCTATCTTTGGGATAATGCATGTATGTTTTGAATGAATACGACATTCAGGTACATTGCCGAACCCGACTCCACCCTGCACGGTTTCGGATTCGAGAATGGGCATATTCAGCGGATGTTGGGGGAATTGGATGTGCTGTTTGACGATCTAATCAAGAAGATGGATGAGAAGGGTCAGTCACGATCGAAAAATACTATCTGTTACGGGCGCGTCTGTTTTGGCCCAGCTAATCATAGCATAGTATTCCACGCCTTCCATTTTCATTCTTCATCCTTTAACACAATCGGAGCTGTTGTTGCTTGGGGCAAAAAAAGAGAAGTTCCAGTGTAAGCCAGTGTAAGGATGGCACTTGAGCGAGATTGAACAGTGAAAAACGTTGATTCTTTTGCAGGTCTCTTGAGTAAGACCGACATCATTCTCACTGCCGACCACGGTCACATACAGGTTTTCTTCATTTTTATTAAAACATTATTTAAGTTTCTAAAAATAATATTATAAATTGAGGTACAACCGGGCAAGACTCTGTGCGTGAACAACATACTGGGCGAGCTCGCCAACGATTCGGACTATCACGTTTGTTTATCAATATCTTTTAGCCGCATCTTCTTTCTAGCTCTTTTTTATATAGTTGTTTTTTTTTACTATCAACACTTCTCTTCTCCCATCAGATTGAACTCGCTCAAAGCTACTATTAGCATCGCTGAAACATATTTGATTTTGCTACGAATGATTAGCTTTTGCCGAGTAGAGTAGAAAGTAGAGTTTTGTCATGAGTGATTAGCTTTTGCCGAGTAGAGTAGAAAGTAGAGTTTTGTCATGAGTGATTAGCTTTGCCGAGTAGAAATTGAAATTTATTTTTTAAAAAGCATAAACAATTCGAATTACAGGCGGGCGACTCGAACATCTACCACTCCAATCCTGCGAAAGTGCAGGAAATGTTCAACAAATTGAAGGCGGCCATCAGCGAAGGAGTACTGCCGTACAAGGTGTACCTGCAGAAGGTGATTCGCAATTCGAAAAGTCTTTCCTCGTTTTACTTTAGCGTTACAATCAGTTGGGTTTCTGATATAAAATGACAGGCGTTTGTGAAAAAAGACGATGTCCCGTATTTGATACTTTAATGCCCAGGACGTGCCTGCCGCCTGGCACTACGTCAACGCCGACCGGACGGGCGACATCGTCATCGAGCCGCTGCCCGGAGGGCAAGTGAAGATGAAGTGCAAGAGGTGATAAACGACTATATTTTTTTCTGACTATGTAGTCACTGGCCTAGCAGTGGGTTCACACAGGAATGCCTTGAATACGGGCTAAGGCTTTTTTTTACCGTTCTTCGTGATTGCACAAATATTTGTGAAATAATGCAAACAAATATCTGAAATGGTTATCGAAGGAATGGAATATGTTTGCAGTGATCACGACGACTCGCACACCTCCACGCACGGGCAGGATCCGACTCTGAAGGTTTCTATTTGCTTCTGTATAACGACCCACTTGTTACGATCATCATTGTTGAATTAGGCATAGAGGGGGGTAGAAAAACAAATTTAGAGATTAAATATCCGTTTTGAGGACATGCGCGCGCTGCTCGTCCTCTCCGGGCCGTCCTTCAAGACTGCGGAAAAGGTGGGAGAATTGTTTTGATTGTTGTTGTTTTGTTGTTGTTTTGATTTCAAAATAAACAATGATTCCAGTTCTCCGACATCCCCGAGAACATCGACCTCTTCCCGCTGATGCTGCGACTGCTCGGGATTGAGAAGGTTACTTTCTTGAGTGGGACAATAATTAGTGATGACGATGAATTTCCTTCGGATAACGAACTGTTTGATTGATTCTAATTTCTGAAAGAAAAGCTTTGAAGTAGCAATATATAATAATAAAAAACTACAGCGATTTTTTCATAGCATATGTGCAATTGCAAGAAATACGGAGAATTGCTATTCTTTGCAGACGCCTCACCACAGCGGTGCACTTACTCATCTGAACAAGGCTCTTCGCGAGAAGAAACCCGATTCGAATTCAGGAATGCGAATTATTCTCGCTATTATCACTGTCTCACTAATGATTATTGTGCAATGATAAAGAACACTTGAAATGATAGGTGTATAGCATTCTCAGTATGAGTTCAACGTTGGAACGAACACATTCTGTTCTTTTTTTAAATTTCGAGCTGGTCGACATACGTATTACGTTCGCTCAAAAACAATTTTCATAATCACTGTCTGAGACCTAGAGCCGTCCGATCTAATCTCGGACAATTGTATTCCACTGAATTGATAAAATTTATCGCGTCTAATTTGCTCATTGTCATTTTTCACCGGAAACTCTATGAAATGGATCGCAACACCGGTTCTACGATTGCGGATAGATAAATTTGTCTTCAAATCGCAATCACTCCTATTATTTTAGATCATTTTACATTGCTTCATAGCACTTTATCTTATTCACTGTCTGTTAAGTCTTCGAGAACCACTTTGATCTCCTTGCATCGAATTTCTCCTTTCTGAATAATTATTTTCTTTCTGAAGGACTGCGGCATTTCCTGTGTGTAAGTGAGTTCAAAGAACCATCATTGCGAGTCTTTCCCTTTCTACTTGCTTCTTTAGTTGCTAGGGTTTGTTTACCTTTTCCTTCTCCAAGAAGATCTTCTTGAACTCATCTTTATCCTGTTTCTCACCATTTGCATCATTTGTGAACCAGTACAGCAGAGTGATCGATCCTTCGGACTACCATGATATTTTATAGAGCACGATTTGAAGCACAGCTCACCCAAGTTTCACCATACGCTGAACAAGTGAAGTCCACGATCTCGCACTCTCTTCGTTTGAGAAAACCACGCTCGATATTGGCCGAAACACTGTAGTTTTCTTTCTCAAATCGAAATTTTTATAAGAATAAATGCCGACCCGTTCGGAGCAGAAGCAAATCGCCAGTACATGCTTCGACGGTCGACGTTCTTGATCTGAATACAGTTTTGCTATCACCTGTATTTTTATTTTAAAGCACCGAGATGGTTTTGGTTTGCAATCCAGTAACGTTTGCTTCGAATTTCAGTACTGGTTCTTGAACATCGTTCGGATTTTCTTCTCGAATGTGAACAACTGATGCAATGGAAATATGGAATTTAATACAAATACAATGAATAACTAGTGTTTTACGGGAAAAGGACTCTCGATTTCGCATACTCTTTCACCATTCTCTCAAGGCGAAATAATGGGAGAAACGAGGAGAGCCCGTGCAATTAACGTACCAGGAATGACCACTGTATCTTTAGAGCGGAAAGTGCTATTACCCATGATAACAAAGAAGGAAATAGTCTGGAAAACATCTTATAAATGCTGATGCTAACAAGGTATTTTTTTATAAACCATTTTTTACCATCTATTGAATTTTCATTGAATGATTGAAAATAAGATAAGTGTGAAACATAGTTATCTTGCAGAACGAGTGAATTGTATTCCTCAATGTAATCAACAGCATATCAGTTGTAAAACTCATCGAAATTGAAAAGATTTTCAATAGATTTCTTAAAATTACCAGCATTGAACATAACTATAGAATGGAGACATGTATTCTAAGCAAACGAAGCTGCCCGCGTGTCCAAACACCATTATCACCTTACCACTAGGGCTGTCAGAATTCATCTCTCCATTCCTCTCATCTCTCTCGTCACTCTAAACGGCGAGAGAGTATGATCAATGTAGGGACGGATTCTTCTCCTTCAAACCTTATCAGACACACTATGGATGGCTTGGCGTCAATCGACTCTCCCCTTTTCTCGTGCTCTCTCACCTCTCTCTGACCTGCGAGAGAGTGTGCCAAATGAAGAGACCGTATCTGTCACCCAAACCATCCGCTCTTCCTTCCCCTCTCTTCTTGATCGAGTGAGTCACGTCGATAGGCGAGCTTGACATTAGGGCTGGAAGGGTGAACAATCCGTATCTTCATTGGCCGTACTCTCTCACTGGTTAGAGTAATGGGGAATGGAGCAATTGATTGTTCATTCTGGGGTGGAACAGGCGAAGTTAATGATTTGCCATATCGATTTGCGCGTGGATGCTTTTTTGAATCTTTATTTTCATGGTTTATGATGATGCATCTTTTCATCCCGAGCGCACTCTTCACGCTTTCTGATCTGGGGTAGGAATCGAGGAGGCGACGACCTTATTTCGAACGTACATTAAGGTTACATGTTCGTTATCATACCGAATTTCAAGAGTACCCTATCTGTTTCACTCACGTTCGTGCGCTATTACTCGTCCCTATCCCAGTGACGCATCTTGCAACTGTTTCTGGTTGTAGAGAACAGCTGCTCCGGGCTTAAAGCTTGTCCATAAATCATCTCTGACCACCACGCTAATTAATTACCCGCCCCACTCTCCGCGACAGATACCACACATCCCCCGTCACAGATTCCTCTCATTTAGCGTTCGAAATGGGATAATTGCGTTTCTGGATGGAGACACCTTCTCTCTAACTCGAGGGAGTGTGCAAAATGCAAAGATGATTATCTCGTTTATTCCCTTTTCCGAGTCGCTGTAATGGTGTTTGCGAGAATTCGTTCATCCCCAAAGATCGCATCTTTAACTGAATTTGCAGCGAAAACTCGATCGAATCCAGTTCAAATATCGGTCGCGCTGGCCTCGAATTCATCTCTCGCCACGTGAATATGGTTCAATTGCAAGCAGTTCTACATCACTCGAGTTAGTTTGCGATTTCACTGTGAGGATGGCTTGGCATCTCTTCAATTTGTATGCTCTCTCGTCTGCTCGGTCTTTTTCCTCAGTGGAATCCTAGGGCATGGGGAAATAGTGAGAAACTTCATGTGAGTCCACAGAGATATTTACAATCTCTAACTTGTTTCCTTGCAGCTTTTTTGATCTTTTGCCACTGTCTGAGAAATATCCCAGAGTATCGTGCAAGAGAGCATTGTGAAATGAGAGAGGGGCGAGAAGGAGGATTGACATCATCAATGTCTACATCATCACAATATAGAACAATGTCTCAATATTCACGTATCTTAATTTCGCCTTATCTCTTTTCCATCGGAGAACCGAGAGAGTATAGTGAAATGTGAGATAGGCAGACCATCCATCTAGAAATGTGTCAATCTCTAGAGTTCTCTCTGATTCACCGAGAGGAATGGAATGATGTAGGAGTTTTGCTTACGTCGACGGAAGTTGTATTTAACACCTTTTTGGGTTAGGTCGGGTAGTGTCCCCTTAGAATCCAACTTAGGCATGGCTTCACAAGAATTGGTACACCACTCTCTCGCCCGGAAGAGAGGTTAGGAGAGTCGTACTTAAGCCATATTTTTCTGTGTTGAATCTTTGACCATACTTTGACCTTATTGCTATTGCAGAATCGCAACGTCTCGTTGATGAGCGACTCGAGGCCGGAGACTACAACTACAGCAAGGTGAGAAGTTGTGTTGACAGATAGACATACATATGTGTCAAGATCTCTCGCCTGAGTGACCGAGATAGCATTCATCAATAAGTTGTTGCTTATTGTTTTTTTTTCCTTTTTTTAAAATTTTTATTATAGTTTTTTTTTCAGAATGAGTCTTCGCCCAAGCGCACTTTTCGTTCAAACTTCCGGGCAGTTAATATTCACAGGTATACCTTTAGGACACTTTTCATGTTGACATTTTGGATTAATTCACTGACGATCAGATCTATCATCTGCTATTTCAGGTTGATCCTTCTAGGCGTTAATTTATTCGCCCTAACGGGCATAATGTATCTGATCCTGCAGTTGATCTGGGCGAAATTTGGTGAGTTTTTATTTTATTCGTTTTTATTTTATTTTATTTTTATGTTTTCTTAATTCATTAAGTTTTACAATAAGTTGTTCACTAATATTAAACACCAAAATGTTCAGGAAGCACTGCATCGAGTAGCGCTATTTCGTGAATGAGACCTTTCGTGACCGAAGTATTCAGTAGCCAGTTCAAATACGAGTTGTGATAAAGTGCTGCACAAATTTATGATAAATATTAACATTTCTCAATTGCTCAATGCTCTGACATGGTCAAACATATACCATTGCTTTAAAACTCCAAATGATCATTGTCGAGTATCTAACCGAGAAAAGGATACGTTTCAAGGGGATAATATAGGATTGGTTTGAAAAGAACAATTGTTCTTTGAAGTCTTTCAGATACATGAATTGAAAAATCACTATTCTAGTATTGTTTCGAAAATCGAAAAAAATTAATTGTCAAAGTTTTTTTTCAAACTTTTGCGCACTTTTGCATGCAAACTTTTTTTTCTTGTGCATGGACAGAAGGAAAGGTAATCACTTTTTTTCAGAAAACATATTTGTACATGGAATTCACCAGCATTGAATCGCAACGAAGTCTTTCTTTTCACTTGAGGCATCAGCAATCCTTGATTCCGACAGAAGCGATTGCACTGAAAGCACTTACCATTTTCAAAATCGTCGCCAACGTTAATCACAATTGAAATAAGAATACTGACCTTTTGCTCGATTTCGGCGCACTTGGCGAATATTTCTGATCCTTTGATTTGCTTTCATTACTATCACCAGGAAAACGACTACGCCGACAAGGATGAGAAGTATTTTGACCTGAAGCAAACATCGATTTGCCAAACGCCCGATATGTACCCGATATTATCCGGAATTTATCTCGATATACAATTGCCGGCTCTGTTCGAATAGATTTGTCCCATGGAAATAGTTTTGTCCCATCACAATAGGTTTGTCCCATCAGAGCACCATTTCAAATTCTTACCATCGGCTGCACCCTCGCACAGCAATCATCCTCACAGCACTCGAAATAGTACAGCGGAGTGGTGATGCCTGCAACATTAAAGTTAATGCACACGGATATGTGGGGTTAATCACAAGATGGAACTAAACCTCACATTGTGGTCCTTTCTCAAAGCACTTTGGCGTCTGTCGCTGTTGCAGATATTTCACATAGAAAGATTCACTCGGATTGGAAGGAAGAAGATCGGAAGCAGTCGATAATGATGACATTCCTGCTTGTTATGAGGCGGTGGGAAGTGGGGGGGAAGGTATTTCGAAACCCACAAGTTTTGAGGCGAGCAGGCTGTTGTGTTGGTTTGAATTCTGTCGTTTTTTTCTTATCACTATCACTCACTTTCACCGCCCCTTCGGTTGATTTTACGTGTTATCACAGAGGATGGACGCTCTGAATCTCTCACTTTTCCCTACTCTCTCGTTTCTCTGACTGGCGAGAGATAAGGCAGAATGAAGAGACGAGAGGATTGCTCTTATTGAGCAATATTCCGTCAATGTGACCGGAAGGACGACAGCTCCAGGCACTTGATTGTTTCTTATCAGACGGGATAAAGTTGGAAAACGATCACTATACGAATACGTTTCACGATGGGTACGAAGCAGCTTTGATCCGGCGTCCGCCGATGCTCCGCCGATGTCCAAAAAATACTCAATGAACGATAATGTTCTTCATGATTTGGATAAATAAATGAGTTTAGCTTGAAAAGACACATGGGATCTGCCAGGAACTGCGATTATCTCATTTGAAGGGCGGTCTCTCTCCCTCAGCTGAGCATTTCCAGAGTGATACACGATCATTTAACCGATGCAAATAGGTTTCACGAAGCGAATTAAGCACTCGGGTCCTATGTTCGACGATTCGCTGTGCTCATACATGACAAAAAATATGAAACAACTGCAGATGCTCATTCCCTATCCTAATCCAAATTGTGGTGAACTTGCAATAAAACACCGTGCGACCTCCCATAAATATCTTCCCTATCGATAGCGAAAGTTCTGCTTTTACTGCCTGCCTAATCATAATTTCGACAGTGCTCGACCTTCTCCCTCGCTCAGCTCTCTGACCTTAACCAGTGGAACGGTTTCGCGGCCTCGAGTATAAATGCCTATTGGCGATGTCGAAACGGGGAAAAGTTCTCACTACTACTGCTGCAAATGCGCGCTGCCCTTGTCGTTCTAGCGCTGTGCTCGTGCGCGCATGCGCGCGTAAAGCGACAGGCGTATGGCTACGACGCTCCCGTCGTATCGGCTGCGCCTGTTGTAGCGACTACCGCCGCCCCGGCGGCCGTGCTGGCGACCGCTGCGCCGGTCGCCGAATGGGCCGCGCCTGCCTTTTCGACAGCAGCGCCTCAGGTAGTAGCGGCGCCAGTGGCCGCGGCCACTGTGGCGCCGGCACTGCCGGCCGCAGGCTGGCCTGCGGCAGCGGCCCTTGCCGCTCCCTACTCATTCCCAGCCGGCCACCCTTGGGCAGCACCGTTCCGCAGCCCGTACGCGCCGGGCTACCCGGCTTACGGCTTCCCGTACGGTGCAGCAGCTGCTCCGGCTGCAACGGCAGCCTGGCCATATGGAGCGGCGGCGGCAGCCACGCCCCGGTACTACGGAGCTGCAGCTCCTGCTGCTACCTGGCCGTATGGCGTGCCTACAGCACCACAGCCTGTGAGCCCCTTCTACGGTGGATTCCCCTATTCAGCTGCTACGTTTGGAGGAGCGTCACCTTACGGAGTACCTGCAGCCGCCAACTTTGGCCTCCAGGTATTACTAAGATACCTGATGTTTCCAAAACCATACTCGGTGCAGGGTCTGCCGTACCAGAGCCCCGCCTATTCTTGGGGATTGGGCGGCATCAACTGGGGAGTATCTGCAGCACTCCCGACCGTTGCAGCAGCCGCAGCACCTGCAACGATCACACCGTTCCCCGCTGGCAGTGAAGTCTCCGGTGAGTCGATGAATGTATGTGTAGCTCTAAGTATGAGGCATGGTTTATTTCCCGAGCTTTACAATGATTATTACAACTTGTCACAAGGGAACATTAAATATTTTAAAAGCGGGCGAATATGGTTGCATGTTGAAACATATTCACTTCCCGATAAAAAATAGCGATTTCGTCGCAATGCGTTTCACGTTGTGCTCATATTTTTAAAAGGAAGTACAATATGTTTGAGATATCTCCGTAAAAAATCAACAACTATATTCTGTTCAGGTGAGAACGTAACCGTATCTCCCGTCAAGGCTGAAGCGAAGAAGGACTAAACATCATCTGAGGATAGATGACTATTAGATCTCGAAATAGTTCTCGTTACTTATTTCACCCACTATCTCGGCTCGCTCGAGAGACGAATTGTTGTTCAATATTGGTACTAACACACTCGCCCACAGAGTTTCACTGTTTCACTTGCAATCGCTCGATAAATGGCTTTCGATTTTTGCCTAATTTGCCGTTACATCCTCCAGTCGGCTTCGAAGCACGAGTTGCATTGCGTTCATTGCATTTCTTCATTGCATTCTTCATTCTTCACTTCATTCTTCATTGCATTTCTTGGTTCATTGATGACTATCGATAAGTGATAGTGAAAGTGTGATTCCCGTAGGGTGGAACATTCGCTGACCTTGCATTCGAAATGCCCATTTGACATGCGTCTCTCCTCATTTGGCATACTCTCTCGTCGGTCTGCCCTACAAGAGAACGAGCGCCGTGAGTTGTCACTATCCTGCATCTATTTGAGTGTGAACGTCCTCGAACGTGATGAATTGATGTGGAAACGTTAACTTCCTGCTCAGGTTACTGCGAGAACTGATTGTGCCGATGAACGACAAACGGCAGAACGGTTTATGAGGAATTTATTTGCTATTGGTGTATCCATTGTTTTTACACAGCGACATACTTGTTGTTTATACAAGCCTAAGCGTTGCATTATCTTCAACCAAGAGTGAACAACCAAACGAAATAGTTCAATAGTAGGACAAGCTTCAACGAACAGGCCATTTAGACTCGGTTTCATCCAATCCAATCCACTCTTTCCATTCCATCAATCGAACCGCGAGTGACCACTGGAAAGGCATGTGAATCGGTTATCCACTCACTAGAGATAACGCAAACTGAGTAGAGCCGGGAACGCGCTCTTACAGAGTTCTCAGAATGACCGGCCGTCACAGTTTTTGGGTATAAAACGAAGCTGACTGCTCGATCTAGAACCATCACTGTTTCACAATGAGCCGCTCTGCCATCGTCCTAACCGCCCTCGCCGCTCTCTGGTATGTGTTTCACTCACTATATATCTCATAATTTCGAAGAATAATCCGATTTTCTGGAGTTTTCCTCTTTTAATGCAAATAACTCTATTCCAGCCTCTCCTCATCTGCAGCTGTCGTCGAGAAGCGTCAGGTGTTCGCCGCCGCCTACGGTTGGCCTGCCGCGTCCGCGTGGCCCGCCGCGTACGGCGCGTGGCCGTACGCGGGCTGGCCCGCGTCCGCGTCGTCGTCCGCAGCCGCGTCCATTCCGGCCGCGGTCAACGGCAAGCCCGTGCTCAACTACATGTCCGCGTCATCCCTTCAGCTGGCCGAGGCCATCGCCGCGTCGCATCCGAACAAGGACACGAAGATTACCATTATTAACCGGGCATGAACTGCTTGATTTTCGAAGATTTCAACTTGCTAATGATCTCAATTTGTGTGTATAAACGATTTTGCTCCAACGTATCTATTTTCAACGCCGAGTGCGCAATGCGGAATGTAGATCAACAGAGCCTGTGCATGAACAAATTATCACCGGCTCTGTTGTCTCAAGAAGCAATACATAAAATTGAAAAGAGTGTTTGATTCGTTGATCTTGTTTGGCGCAAAGAGGCGCTTGTTGTTAGAATAACCAGTATCGCTGTGCAATGCGGCCCGCTTTGCTTCTCGCCCTATCATACGTGTTGTTTACGGGTTATGCCGGGTGAGTCATGACTTTTCAACCCTTTTTTGGTGATAACGCTAGACAGCGTAGTAAAAACGCATAACGGAACGTTATCGTGATAGCGCGACAACAAAGCGGTTGTGTGAGTAAAATATTGAAAGGGAACTTAGAATCTTTGAATCTGAAATGAAAATAATTTGTCCAGGCTCATTCCCGAGCAGTTTCCATCGATAATTGGAGGAGAATTCACATTATCCACTGATCGAATTGAACAAGAGCCACAGTTTCCTAGTGAACTGCGAATTAGGTTTGGAATACTTTTATCTTCGCTTTCGATGGCACAACTAAAGAAAGTATCCGATTTCTGATCATTTTTCTCTGCAGCTCGTCCCTTCCCAAGGACACGCTATTCCCATCGTCTATAGCTCAGCCAACTTTCCACTCTGCTGAGGCTTTGCCGAGAATGGATGCGGTCAAACCTAACGAATAACCAAGAGAAAGATACTAAAGTCAGATAAAAAGTGTATTGATTCATAAAGGAGAGGAATCCATCGATCACCGAACAAAGTATTTCGCACAGAAAAATGCACAAACTGACAAGAAATCTCCCGTTCTGCTTGCTAAAGCGAAAGTTATTACTCTCGAGAGCGCTAGGCGAATGGGTGTAATGAAAACAATAGGTGACACAAATCCGATCCGGTATCCAGATCGGATCTGGGATTGTCTATAAATCCCGGAGAATACAGTCAGAAGTGATAGGCACCGATGATTGTTCGAGCGTTGCTTCCACTTGCTGCAGCTGTAGCAACAGTAGCCGGGTGAGTTGTTGTTGTTATTGTTTTGAACGTTGCTGTTGTTGTTATTGTTTTGATTATTTGATGTTGAGGCAGCTCGCGCCGCCGTCATGGGGCATGCTCACGCCGTCGCCCCTGATCAAGGTTCAGTTTTCAGATTTTGTATTTTTAATTTCACCAAGACTCGCACAGGACTGGCTTTGAAAATGTGAAGAACTTCTAAGCAATTTGTGAAGCGTATCTTGATTTTCATTCCGAATATGCACAAAATGCCAATTGCAGATTGAGAAATCGAACGGCACGCGAAACTCGATCCATATTCCCTACGATCTCACTGCTGCCTATAGAAACATGGGCCTGCCGGACGACTATCGAGTTAGTAGTGGCTAATTATTTTAATAAACGATAATTATTTAAAAATAATTAAGATAAATTTTATTAAGCTCGAGCTCCCAGACGACAGTAGGGCGTACTCGCTCAAATTACTGTACGATTTCATAATTTACGTTGTCAATCCCTCATTTATCGCTGTCTTTGTAGTGATTTGCATATGCGTTGCGCGATGAAAAGTTTTCTCTGCTAAATCGGGTATGTCGAGCAAAAGCAGATATGTTTCACGAGTAAAGTGAAAGGAAAAAGGAAATGAGAATTTCAATTTTTCTCTTCTATAATCTCATGCTGGGCAAACTACTCCGTTTTTTTGGTTTGGGCGATGAAAAGTTTTCCAAACTAAGTTGTCAAAATCTGATAGGTTTCACTCGTAGCGTAACAGAGTAAACGAATGGAGATACTCAATACTCCAAAGTCTGCTATCTTAGAAAAACAATAATCATCTCAGGTTGTCTACAACTACTCTTTCGAGTACCCCAACAATCCGTTTATGCCACCGTCCACTGGATACACATACATCTACGGATCGAAGGTACTGAAGCACATAACAAACTCCAAAATTGGGAATGATTGATTTTTCCTACTGTATTCTGGATTTAAACGAACACAGTAGGAAATAAGATTTGGCTTCGCTCAAGAGATAAGAGGTACCGCCCCTACATCTATATATCTTTATCGCAACAAGGTTAAATTGTGCGAATACAACAAAAAAGAAAAAAACCGGTGACTTGAGACCGGTAGGACGGATAGAATGGTGAGATTGAAGATAGA
This sequence comes from Pristionchus arcanus, assembly GCA_900490705.1. Classification (NCBI taxonomy): domain Eukaryota; kingdom Metazoa; phylum Nematoda; class Chromadorea; order Rhabditida; family Neodiplogasteridae; genus Pristionchus; species Pristionchus arcanus. Next base: position 48,182 of record LS485878.1, read on the forward strand.
AGATTGAAGATTGTAGTCGCCACATCCTTGACGACTCGAATAGTTGTTGAGAATAATTGGGGTCATATAATATAAGAGGGGGGTAGGCGAGGGAGAATGGACTTTACAAACACTACACTTAGATCTGAACACATCAGGAAACATGAAGGGGACACTCAGCCTTAAAGTGCGCATTTCCAGGGCGCCACATACGAATGGTGGCGGCCCCCGCGCACCGAGGACGGTCGGACCATTCTTCCTCCTGGTGAGCGAGTTTGTCTTGACACTTCATCGATATGACGCGAGAGTGTTGAATAATGAGAGATTTATCCTGAAAATCTAAAGTTCATGTACAAAGCTAAAGCTCTATGGTTCAGCACGAAGCAGGCACCAGCATCAGCGACCGGCTGGTGGATCCGCAGACTGGTGGGGGCAAGCCTCGTGAGTGATTTCCAGACATTTTCTGAAAACAAAATTCCGATCACTTATCATAGAGTATTCGCTCCTATCCTTCGTTCTTTTACTATACACTCTTCTTTCAAAGTGGCCTTTATTCCACCCTTTTTTTTAATTCAAACTGTTTCCAGCTCGGAGCCGAACGATGGCCGCGTGTGGATCCCGATCGGGCAGGACCAGGGCACGGTGCCGAAACCGGCAGGACAGACTACCATGATCCACGCGGCACCCCTGTATGGGGCAGCGCCGGTACCTTGTTTGCTACAATTATCATCGCTGAATTGGATTGGATGATTAAGAAAATTATCATTTCAGATACTCTACATCCTGGGCAACTCGGACGCCACGGGCGATCACCACGACAAGAGCATTGATGGGCCAGTGGAGAACAGGGTATGGTTTTTGTGGTACCGATCTGGTCCCGTTCAGGTATCACCTCTGGTATCATTGCGATACCAGAGTTGGTTCCGCATTGGTATCATCTTGGTATCGTCCTGGTACCACGTCGGCACCAATCAGCGCCCGTTCAGGACGCTCGAGTGGACCGGCGCATTCTCGAATTCTGGGCTCGCACGAAATCGATCGTTCAGGAGCGCGATTTTCCACCCGGGTTCTTCGCTGCGAATCGGGATGACGATCGGAGTTTCGCGTTGCTGAGACGATTCGCGGCGGATAGGGATGATGAAGGTAGACCCACCTTCATCTAATGCATTTCAATTCAATTTAATTTTTATACCGTTACGAGATAATCATGAGAGAATGGACATAATGGGTGAGCATAGACCCTCGATACAAACGGAGGTCCCTCGATGTAGTCGAGGGGGGGGGGGGCAACAAGGTCATGTGATGCATTTCAAATATTAGTAAATATTAGTAAGAGCGATGATGAGGGTTAGCACATTCATCCTCTTGCTATTCGCGTTGTTTTAGTCATCTTACTGCCATAAATTCAAAACAATTCCGTTCAATTCAATTCAATTCAATTCAATTATTTATCAGCCAGGTGAAAAAAAAATATAGGTAGTATCGGTGATCTTCGTTTAATTTATTAGCGGAGGTCCGTCGTCTTGGTGGCGAATCGGTTTGGGGGGGGGGGCTTCAGGGGGAACAGCGGGTTGGTAGCAAGAAATCAAAGACGCAATAGAGAATCAGACGTGAAGGAGATAGAGGGAAGAGACATAAGATGATACCGAAAGGTTTGTGGTGAACTTGTTACTGATTCGGGGGAAAGCACGTTCCATCGTTCAATAGTTCTAGTGACAAAACTTGAGTGAGACTTTGGAATATTGTGTGGTAACGAGATGCGCAACGAATGAGATCTACGGAGGTTACGTACAAGAGGAGATAATTTGAATAGATTTGAGTGGTCATACGAGTAAAAACCATGAACAGACTTATGAAGGAAAAGAAGGTCAAAGATAAATCGCCTGTGCTCAAGAGTGGATAAGGAGAGGAGGGAAATTCTATCAGGATACAGGAGATAGGGAACGCGGCAGCGGGCAAAAAGGCGCCGGGTGAAGTTGCGCTGGACGTCCTCAATGTGATTAGCGAGAATTACAGTGTGCGGGGACCAGACTACAGAAACGTACTCAAGGAGGGGCCTAATAAAAGTGGAGAACGCGCGGCAGTATAAAGCAGGGTCAACTGAAAAGAAGCACTTGAACATGAGGTTCACTTTCGCTCTCGCTTTAGAAATAATTTTGGAAATGTGGTCGTTAAACTTAAGTGAAGACTGCATGGTAACTCCAAGATCTTTGATGGAAGGGGAGACAGTGAGGGGAATCCCATTGATCAGGTACTGGGAACGGGGGGAGTGGGATCCGTAATGAACAACAGTGCATTTTGATTCGTTAAGGGGTAGATTCCACTGTTGCGACCATGAGAAAACAGAATCGATAGCAGACTGGAGAATACCAGAATGCACAGGGACACGAGCGTAGATTTTCAAGTCATCAGCGTAAATTCCGTATTTTATTCCGGCGGGTAAGGATTTAGAAAGGTCGTTAATAAACAGTATAAAAAGAAGGGGCCCAATGCACGAACCCTGTGGTACACCAGAAGTAATAGACGACGGGTTGGACAGACTATTTCCGATGAGTACACATTGAGATCTATCAGATAGATAATTTCCAATCCAGGATACAATGTTAGAGGAGAAACCTAACAAGGATAGTTTGTGAAGGAGAAGACGGTGATCAATACTATCAAATGCCTTTTTGAAGTCAAAGTAGATAGTGTCAAAAGAAGAGTTCTGAGATTTAAAGAGAAGATAATCAGAATGAGTTTGCACAAGTTGAGTGCATGTAGAACGATTAACGCGGAACCCAGCTTGATTAAAATCAAAAAGATTGTGACTGTCGAGATGAGCAGTAATTTCGGAAATCAGAACTTTTTCAAAAATCTTAGTTACTGAACAAGTGAGACTAATGGGCCTAAAGGTGTTTATAGAGTTGGAGGAGGTTTTAGGGATAGGCTTCACAATAGCTTGTTTCCAAATAGCAGGAATGGACTTAGAGAGCAAACTGTTGTTGAAAATAATCAGCAAAGGAGAGACAATAGATAATTTGCACTTGGAGTAGAAGATATTAGGTAGTCCGTCAGGAGATACGTTACATTTGGGCGCTAGGGATGAAATAGCAGAAAGGATATGGCCTGGAGTGATACAGGGCAGGTCAAAGAGAGGTGTGGGGGTTGAAGGAGTGGGAGAGGGGAGAGGAGCGTGCAATGGGAGGGTAGAGACAGAAGCAAAGTATTTAGAGAATGCAAGAGCTTTGTCCGCACTAGATAGTAGGTGAGTTCCATCTAAATCAATGATCCCTGGAGGAGCGGCATTGCTAGAATTGAGGCGAGATTTGCAAAGACTATAAAAGGCCTTAGGACACTTAGAGTCAACAACACTGGATTCGACTTTCACGGAGTACTCTCTCAAAGCTCTCTCGAATCTTTTTACTAGAGCGATTGCACGGATACTATTAGGAGCAAAAGACGAAGCTCTTTGGGATTTCCCATGAAGGATTCGTAAGTACTTAGGATAGTGCGAAAACGGGGAGCGTGAAGTTTTGGGAACGAACGTTTCCAGGAGAGAGTTACAAAAGTCAGAAAAGTAACTGAAAGCGTTTTCGGCGTCAAGGAATGCAAGTGCAGTGGTCCAATCATGAGAAGAAATAGAGCTATTGATGGAATCCCAATCAGCAAGGTGGTATTGTCTAGATGGAAGAAGCTCGCGAGAGGGAGGAGATGAAATACCAAGCGAAAAAGAGATACTGGTGTGGTCAGCAAATGGTAGTGCAGGGAGGACATTGCGCACAATGTTCTTGTTACACAGAACTAGATCTAGTACGTTTTCACCGCGCGTTTTGAAGTTAACAAACTGGGTCATACGATGATCACAAACAAAGGAAAGAAAGTTGTTAGGGGAGGGTGAAGTAAGTCTGGGCCAATCTATGCAAGGAAAGTTTAAGTCACCACATATTATGAAAGGAGACTTGGAAATGAGAGGTTTGAGGAAGGATAGGAAAGAATCAAGAGAAGAAGATGGGCAAGAGGGGGCGCGGTAAATGAGGCAGATTCTAATAGAGGAAAAAGAGTTGCAATGAGTGGAAGAGTGGATATCGATCACTAGGCTCTCGATGCCATCAGAAGTGAAAGGGCTGACAAGAATGGGATTGAGAAGAGGGGAGCAAAGAATCGCGACACCGCCACCACGAGAAACCGTAGAGTTAGTGAGACGATCCTTCCTAAACACAGTATAATCTCCATGAGCTTGATCTTCCATCCGAAGATCACCAACAAAACTCCGTGCATTCCACACTACCAATCAGCCACTTTCCTTATCTCCTCTCCAGAGATAGTGCACTGATTGAATCACACTATGAGTTCACTTGGTCTCTCACACTTCATCATCCGAGTAGTGAGATAATCTTCTATTGATTATTCCTTCCGGAAAATCACCATCAAACTCATACTCATTCATCCACACTTCCTCTCCTTCCTTCTTCAAGAAATGAACACATTTCTAACAACAGGGAGCATTGGTGAATGAGTAGATATGCCTAGATAGGCATACATTCGTGGTAGGATCCACTGATTCCTCCACATCGGGTTACGGTAGATTTCGCACATACTCGGCGAAAACAAGAAAACGAACACAGTGTTCCATGGCATCTCTGGTAATCCCTTCAAGATCATCCAGTGCACTTCCTTCGCATTCCCATACGGTTGCTGTAGTCCACAGTTTGCGCTACCACCTAATGGTCTCTCGGTAAGTTAGCGACTTTCGGAGTGGGCACATCTCCACAGTAGTCTGACAGTTTAGTCAGCCCTGGACGTGTCTGAATTATTCACTGTTCCATCGTTGCCTCAACTTCAACACATGAATACACATCACAGAAATCCGATCATGGCGAAGTTGCTTCCTCTCTACTGAGTCTAAACAACCTCCGGTTTCACAGGGTTATGCTCTGTCCCTTCCTGGGATCAGCATCTATTGCAACTTTCGACTAGTGCAATGCTCCTTCCTGCACCAAGTGTTCTCCTTTGAGTTCACTCCCATATTGATCATTCTTTGATCACAGATCGATTTCTCATAGCGTACCTGCTGGCTGGATTATTGGGTCTTTCACCTCACAGTACCGTCCATCGTCCTCGTGGTTACGGCCTGCCAGTACAGTCTCACATTATTCTGGAAATCCTATCCAGTATGCGTAGTTCTCCGGGAACTTGATACGCTCGACTACTGCACATTCTCCTAGAATGTTTAACACCGGTTCAACTTCGGAACCTTCTACCACCGTTTTTAGTCGAATTATCGGGGTTCGAGCAACTTGACCACTCGTTACTCTTCCTGTGTGCTATATTACACCACAGGATGCTCTCTGAATCTCGAGTACTTTAGCATCACCAAGCTGATTGCTCTTAGTCTACATTCAACAGAGTCTTTCCATCACCTCTGTTTCTGCCCTCAGCAGAACAGTTAACCACTCTATCAACTGTTCACATCCTGTGACAGTGATCGCCAAATTCAGTTTCTCTCAGCAGTTGCATCACTGCTTTACTTCCTGTGAAACAAATAATTGCTCACTTTGTTCCATTATTACACTTCCTGTGCAATAATCGTATGCTTCCACTTGATCAGTAGTCAACGGTACACACGCTGTCAACTACTCATGCTTCTCCATTAATGCTGATTCTCCAATAATATTCAGTATCACAGCAATTCGGACGGTCTTTTATCCAATTGCACTGAATTTCGTCATAATGATGCTGTGCACCTCGCACTCTGATAATCCTCCACGGAAATAGCATGACTACACCTCGCAATCAGCCTGAGTGAACGAAAAGATCACTCAAATATCAGACAATCATTAATCACTCGTGACTCCTCTTCCTCCTCATCAAAATCTCATGAAACCACTTGGAAATGCACGAAAAGTATCCACTTTCCTTCAAAAAGTGGCACACTCTGGTGTCTTTCGACTACCAACTGTATCAGCCACGCTGATTACTCCTCGCTGCACACAGGACACTCATGCCTCCTTAACGGCGCCGAAGCGTCTTACATTATCCACTGGTTATTACTGATTTCATCACTTCCTCGTAATTCATTCGA